>RJWM01017479.1:0-43014 GCA_004363535.1 Dasyprocta punctata | reverse complement strand
AGCCGGGCGTGGTGGCGCACGCCTTTAATCCCAGCACTCGGGAGGCTGAGGTAGGTGGAGTGTTGTGAGTTCAAGGCCGGCTTGGGCTACAACGCGAGCGCAAGGCCGGCCTGAGCTACATAGTGCGACCCTGCCTCAAAAAAACCAGGGCTGGGGAGTTTGGCTCAGCAGCTTAAGCGCCTGCCCTGGCAAGCGCAAGGTTGTGAGTTCAATCCCCAGTGCCCCCAAAAAAAAAAAAAAAAAAAAAAAAAAAGAAGTCACTAAATGTGTTTCTCACAAGGTACAGTTATTTTTTTTTCCAGGAAGAACTCTGAACTTGTAAACAAAATTGCAAGGAGCCTCCTAGTCAAAAACAGTTGCTACTGTTCCAAGCACCACTGTCCCTCTGGTATCTCAGATCTAACCCCTCAGATATTTCTGTTACCAATTCCCCAGTATAGATTCACTGTCTGCAACACCTGATTTTGGGGATCTTATTCTTTTGAAGGTAGATGTTACATCTCCCCTACTTATTCTTATCTTGGATGATGTTTCTGAAAGCTAGACTTCTTGATATTAAAAAAACTCAAGAAGATATTAAATATCCATAAATCTATATATAATGTCATTTACCTCCATGCTATAGACCAAGATGTGGTCCTAAAGGGATCTCAAGTTATTTTCAAAAGTCTTATTTAGAGAATCTATATAAAGTTTTGATTATATTTATGGTTTTAATTGATAACATCTATAATACATTTTCTTTAAATTCAGCTCAACTGGCTCAACAAGGCAAAGATAAGTAAAAAGACACCTACAAAAGCTGGGCACAGAAAATGCACTATTTAAATGACTTCGTAGGGATGGAGAGGGGTTTGGGAATGAGAAGAGACCAGAGGCAGAGAAGGTAAAGGGAAAATAAAAGAATCAAAATGCAATATGCATGTGTAACAATTCCGAGCAGTGAAGGTATTTATCAGGTATTGCAAATATATACAAATAAAAATAAATAAATGATTCAAAGTTTAGTTTTTATATGCCTTCGACATGCAAACGTATTAATCTTCTCAAGTAAACACATTTTCTTGAGCCCAAGGTATGAAATTATTGCAATAAAAGCAAATTAAATATATTAAATGCCGTGTAATTATCTCATTTATATGGCTAGGGTTATTAGCTTATATATGATCTCTTAAAAATACTTCCCATTTGCAGTTACATTTCAAACTGCAGATTTGACGCTCCAACCAGGAGGAATGCCACAGTCCCTGCTGTGCTAAAATTACTGAAACAAATAGAAAAAACACTTTATTGTGTTTTGGTCCTGTTTTACTATTTTGTAATTGGACTACCCTACAGGAAATACCCTCTGTTGCAATATATCACTGAGTTTCTATAGCAATCTTGTTTTTTGCTCTTCCTTTATATATTACACAAGGGTTTCTGAGCTACTATTTTATGTCATGGACAAAAATAAAATGATAAGGATTTTTAAAACATTATTTAGAAAGGTGCTTCAGGATCACTTGTAATTGCTCCTAATAACATAATCAAGTGCATATTTTGTCAGTGAACGTATAGGCACACATACTTTTATCCAAATATATATGAATAGGATATGAAAAATGAGAAGAATCTTTAAGAAATCACCTCCAATTTAAAAAGATTAATAGTTTATATCTTATTATTCAAAGGTTACAAAGTTGGTTTTCTCCTCTGTAGATTATTAAAGGCAATATGACTTTTAAAATCAAAGTCTCCTTGTCTACAGAAAGTCCTGAAATTCATTTCTGAAAACTGTTTTGTAGGGTTACATACAAGAGGTTTATATAGTTCTAGATTTTCCATGGTTGGTTTTACCAAAAACTTTTAGGAAAGTCTTAATATCCTAAATCCATTAAAAGTGATTCTTAGAAAATACTTGAAACACTTCACTTCATTGTTACCTTAACACATTAAGAGTGCTTTAAAATTTTTATTTTACTTTATTTTATTTTATTTATTTTTTATTTGATCCCCCCCCGCTTTTTTTGTACTAGGAATCGAATTCAGGACTTTGCTCTTGCCAGGCAGGTATTGTGCAGCTGAGCCAAATTCTTGCCTAAAACTTTGAACAGTTACACAAAGACGTAAAAATTTTACATTTTAATGGCATACCATGTATATTCAATACACATATACATTGCATACAGTTTAAATCAAGCTACAGATACTGATATGCTCAAATATTTAGGGATCATTTTTTAAAGTGGAAATAACTTTCAATGGAATTATTTACTTCATCAGGTAAAATAACTTATAGTAATGAGTTTTAAATTGGAAGAGTTTTTGAACAAACATGTTGAATTGCAAATAATTTCATTTCTAGTGGCTAATAAAAAGTTCTACAGTTTATTTTGGGAAAACATTCAATTTTTTATATTAAGGCTTGTTTCTCTTAATGTTAATTCTCAGTTAATGTAAGTACATTTGAGGGCTAAAAAGAGCATATGAAATGTGATATAACATATGATTTGGAACTTTGCATTTGGAGCACCTGTTCCTCATGTGCTGTCAATATTTACTGAAGATCAGACTATAAGGATACTAAAAGATGTTATTTCACATGAAATGCATATAGAATTTTCTCAAAAGTAGACATATTTGTGAATATACAAATTTTAAATTAGAAAGTAATTAAGCATAACAATGCAGATTACATCTTAAAGTCTAATGTCTTACACCCCTATCCTAAGACTCACTATTTCTGAGGTTTCAAGGTATTAAGATGCTATGTGAATTCATTAAGAAATGTACATGAATGTATTTATTTCATGAAACTTTAATTAGGCACATCCTACAATGTATCTTTGACTTTATCTATCCCTACAGAACTTCACTGATATTTATCTTCCTACACTAAAGTCAAAGTCATTTGACTCTGCTCTCCCAGGTGTAGCATACTCAATGATACAGAACTCTCTCCAGAGAAGAGGGAATTAAAGAAATTAGAAGATAACAGGTTGCATATTATAGCTGTAAAAACAGAAACTTTAGAAAATGTAAGTGCTTAAGTGGTCACATAAAAAGCTCAATTAAAACTAATTTAACTTTGTCTCCGAGGATTTATTAACCTACACTTCTGAGCACTGAACCGAGTTGACAGGACCAAGTTACCTTTATTGTTTCTTATTTAACTAGACCAATTAATAACTAATTCTCACCAATGTAGTGAATGTCTCATTTATGTGATGTAACCTGAATATATACTACTTTAGTTTTGAAAATAGCTAAGTATTAATATGGCATTTGATAAAATATTTTGTTAAAAACAGAAAAGACCTAGATCTATTTTGATTCTTCAAATGAAATATAAATTGAAAATCAAGGTTCATAGAGGTTAAGTGGTTTACTAAAAATTACGGTCAGTTGCAGAGTCAAAATTAAATCATAGTTTACATAGGGGTCACTCTTCCTGTTATGCATTCTATGATTTTTGAGAAATGTACTTGTGCAACATGCATCTACAAATACATTGTCACACAAAGTATTCCCACTACCCTAAAATGCTCTGTGTTAAAACTACAATTAGTAGCCGGGCGTGGTGGCACACGCCTTTAATCCCAGCACTTGGGAGGCTGAGGTAGCTGGAGCATTGTGAGTTCAAGGCCGGCTTGGGCTACAACGCGAGCACAAGGCTGGCCTGAGCTACATAGTAGGACCCTGCCTCAAAAAACTAGGGGTGGGGGTTTGGCTCAGTGGCTTAAGTGCCTGTCTGGCAGGCGTGAGGCTGTGAGTTCCATTCCTGGTGCTGAAAAACAAAACAAACAAACAAAAAAAAAACTACAATTAGTTATATCTTCTTTCTAAATCTCTGGCAATAACTAACCTTTTCACTAATTTTATAGTTTTGTCTTTTTTCAGATTATCATATAATTGGAATACTATATTATTGAAACATCTCAAATTGATTCTTTCATTTAGCAACATGCATTTTTTCTCTACATATTTTTGCGATGCAATAGTTCATTTATGTTTAGTGCTGAGTATTGTACAATTTGTTCAGACATTTACCTATGGTTTTTCAACTACAATAAATGTCTATAAATTGTTGTACAATAATACTATGTTTAACTTTGTAAGAAACTTGCCTATTTATCTTCCAAAGTGGCTGTGTTACTCTGTGTTCACACCAGTAATGAATGAGAGTTCCTGTAGCCCACACCATCACTAGTTTTTGGTGTTGACACTGTTCTGAATTTTGGCCATTCTAATAGTATAAGAAATTGGTTAATATTTAAAACAATGAACCAGGTATAAGAGTAGATATCTCCACAAGCTTTCAATATCGCCACGTTTTTCAAAAAAGGCCTTATACTATACCTATTTTATTAGTCACCTCTTAGATATAAATTCTATTAGGATCTCAAAACTAAATGTTTTAAAGTATTTACAAAGCTTTTTCCTTACTCAAAACCTTTGAAACATTGTATAAGAAACCCAAGTCCCCACATATAAAATATTTCATTGTTAAAATTCAATAAATTGTTCCACAATCAATATTTTAAATTCCATTCTAATACACACACACATTTCTAAAATTATATTAAAATACAGAATCACACTGCAGAGACATGCTGTTCAATTATAATTTTCAAATTATAGGTTGAAATTAAAAGTATACATAAAAAAGTAAATTAAAAAAGTATATGTAAAGATGCTTTAGAATTCTTAACTACAACTAGTCCACAAATCCTTCTAATTTTCAGTCAGAAAGCACCTGAGGACAGTAACATAAATTAAAATTAAAAACAATAACATAAATTAACATTAAATAAAAATTAAAGACCATAAAATCACCAATTGTACACTAGACATTTCTGAAACTCATACAACTAAATCATACCTTTTTTTTTTTTTTTTTTTTTTTTGTGGCACTCGGAATTGAACTCACAGCCTCGCTCCCGCCAGACAGGCGCTTAAGCTGCTGAGCCAAACTCCCGGCCCTGGTTTTTTGAGGCAGGGTCGCACTATGTAGCTCAGGCCGGCCTTACGCTCACGTTGTGGCCCAAGCCGGCCTCAAACTCACAACGCTCCGCCTACCTCAGCCTCCTGAGTGCTGGGATTAAAGGCGTGCGCCACCACGCCGGGCTAACTAAATCATACCTTTCTGATGGCACCTTCGTTATTTATCAGTCATCAGTTATTTATCAGTAACTCCATTTCGAGATTTTCAGTTTTATTCACTGCTTCTTCCCCTCTAGTTTTGTTTTCAATTTCCCTAGTGATTTTCTTCGTGGGAGTACAGCTCAGTGGTAGAGCATGTGACTGCAGTCTTGTTTTAATCTTCCCTAGTGATTTTGAACTTAATAAATGCATGCTGATGAATCGCAACACTTTATGCACATCACCAATTTCCATCTAAACACTTTCCAAAAGCTACTCCTTTCTCCAGTATATCCAGCCCTACCCAAAAGCTTTGGAAGTAGAGTTTGCAAGTTGTTCACCTGACACGCCAGTTCCCAGTTTTGTGCTTTGATACTTGTCGGGCTCCATAACTGAGGGGAATGTGACAACCAAGTGCAGCAAAAAGTCTGCATAGTTTGTTTTAGTACACATACTTGTACTTAGGATCTTTTTTCTATTCTATATCAGTAGAGACAGACTTGAAGAGTGATATGTAAATATATTCCATTTACATTATCTGTGTGTACACATGTGAATGTGCATAAAATTCACACTACACGTATATGCATACAATGTTCATATGTTTTCAAATGCTAAGTTTTCTTTCTTTCTTTTACCCAAAATGCGTTTTTTAAAGCAATACTATAACAGTAGTAGAACAGCCTGGACTTAATCAAGAAAACTGACCTACCATGCTATAAACTTACAATGATATAAAATGTAAATTCTGTCTTATGGAGATTCATTCATAGTCTAAAAGTATTTGGCAATTCATTTAAAATTTACTGCTACATAACATCATATTTAAAATACATTAGTTGCTATATACATATATGAGAGGGAGAGACAGAGACAGAGACAGAGAGACAGAGAGAACAGCCACATGAATAAAATAACATAAACATATCTAGAAACTCTTAGTTTCACTTATATGATTCAGAGTACATGTGAATATTGAGATAGACCAGCTATCTTTCTGAAAAACCTGTGTTATCAATATAAATACATGTGTAATTCCAGTCAAAAGTAAACAAACATTGCATTGGACATGCAGGCCCATACTACTTAGGAGTCTGAGGCAGGAGACTGCAAGTTTGAAGTCTGGGAAACTTAGTCTATGCCAAGGTGAAAAATAAAAAGAGGATATAGATCAGTGATAAAGTATGTCTGGTTGTAATTTCAGTACTGCAAAAATCAAGCAAGCAAATGAACAACAACAAAAAACAGATGCTTTGGTGTATGTACTGAAAGACTAATTTATTCTTATAAAATTTCACATGAGCAAAATACTGTCCTGAGTACATTTGAATTACAGGACAAATCTTGTATTAATATGAAATAACAGTATATTTTCCTTTAGGTGGAATGATCCACCTCGAGGGCATTTCTCAGGCTGCAATTAATCATAGTAATTGGTTCAAAATGGTTACCCAGTTTTTAAATTAATTTGATATAGTTTTATCTCTATGGAATTATTTATCTTTATATAACAAACAAGTTAACTTTCTTCATAGGAAAATTTTTTCTTATCCTTGTTTCACTATTAAAAGTTTGCGCTTTTGAGTCCCAAAATACCTTTTTCTTCCAAGATGTTTAAATTTTGATCTAATTTTTAATTCTGGGTAAGAAATATTTCAAGATATATTCCCTCACAGAATACAAAACAGACAATATCTAAGGGAATGAAGGTAGAAATGAAATATGAAGGGAAAATATGACAATGACAAATAAATCCCAGTAAGTAATTTAACCCTATTGTAAATCATTTTTCTTCCCCATCTAAAAATAAAGAATAAGAAAAAAAAAAGGATTACTTTTACCTCTTCTTGTAAGATAAAGGAAGGCACTGGCAAGACAAGTGGTTTGTAAACATAGCACAGATACTGACTAAAAAATTACTTCTGTGGTTCAATGATAAACACCTATTTCCATTAAAAGCTGTTCTTTTGGAAGATCTCTAAATAAATTAATACTATTACCCACTCAAAGTAGTAACAGACCTCAACATGAGAGAAAGCTACAAAGCTAAAGTTTAGAAATGCACTAAATTAAACTAAATTTCTTAAGCCATCTGAATAACTATTAGGAAGATTATATATGCATAATCTATATATACAATTCTATTCCCTTGTTGTAATGTAGCTGTCCCACTAGATAATAGAGAAAATATAGATATTATCTACAATTATATTCCTTTTATTTTATGTATTTTTATTTATTTATTTATTTATTTGGTACCAGGAATCGAACACATGCCCTCATGCTTGCCAGGCAGGTGTTGTGCCACTGAGCTATATCCACGGCTCCTTCATTTATTTTGAGGCAGCTGTTCTCTGGTATGTTTGTAGAGCATAGTGACTTTGTACATTTATCTCACGTACTAAAAACTTCTGGAAAGCAATGAGTTCTACAAGAGAAATAAATCTGAGTTCAAATCTTACTCCTCTAATTTTCCACTGAGCTACTACCTCTCTCATTCAATCTTTATTCACCTGATTCCTGTTTAAAGAGGTGACACTGAAGATGGAGATGAAAGGTAAGAAACCGCAAGGTATGGAAGAGCTAAGTGGAGAGACAGGCAAACATGAATCCCACACTTGGAAATTTGAGAGACAAAAAAGATGGCCTTTGAAAAGAGTAAAGCCTTTCAAGATACCATAAGTTATTGAAACTCAGATTGAAATATTCCCATTCCACTGAATGTCTGTTCATTTAAAAGTAGCTATAACAAAAAAACATCTGACACATCAAAAGCACAATAAGTTACTGTTTAGAAGGGAAATCAAAGTATCTTATATACCATTTTATTTCACCTTAAAAATGTTTTTCAAAAATCTTTTTATGGACTACACAAAATGTGATCATTATTTCCAAGTCTGTTAAATACTGATTGGTTAATTTTTTTAATGGAAGTACTTTAGATAGTTTCCTTGGTACAAAATTTATACAGAAGTTAAAACAATTGGCCACAGAATATATTTCAATCAATATTTTTCCAACCACTACTAGTATCACCAAAGTATCATATTTGATTCTATGATTTTTCATGTAGAGTTGAGAATATTGGGTAACTAAATTATAGCTATATTATCTTTTTATAGTTACCACACTATAGCAGACTAGGATTAGACAGAACAGCAACACTTTACTGTTTCATAATTTGTGTAGCTCTTCTGTGGTAATTACATATTTTAGATATAAATCATAAATATCAGACATTAATAATCATACATTCAGTGGCACTGATGTCTATTCTTTGTCTCAAATGCATCCTGGTGATCTCTTTAGTTCTTAGTCACGTTTTTTTAAGCGGGCTAATGTCTAAAATGTAACTTGCTCAATTTCATGGTACAGCCCTGAAAGTGGGAGACATGCTATATAAGCCAATGTACTATAATCATATTTATGAATACAATTAGAAGAGCTTCAGAGTATTTTTAGTATTACTTTATTAAAGTCAATCATAAATTATTAATATACTTTTCAAAAAATTATTTGAAATTCATTCTTATCAATTTAAGTCATTTGTTTCCAACCTGGGGATAGCAAACTACAATGCATCAAATTCAGCTAGCCATTTGTTTTTGTAAATAAAATTTTTCTGGAACACAGTTAACTGTCATCCATGTATATGCTGTTTAGGTTATGGAATCATATGACTAAGAACACTGAAAATATATGCTCTGTAGATTTTTATGTGAAAAAGTTTGCTTACCTCTGCTTTATACTATCAAATTATTATGCCTATCACTAAAGTAATAGATTTCTTAAAAAGTAACTGAATTACTGGATATCCTCACCACTTGTCAGAATGGTACACTTTTTACCCCAAAGTAAAATAAACACAAACACCCCCAATAAATGGAATTTAGTATATATCATCATAATTTTTAGATATATTGGGTAAGAAAAACCTTTAATTTTCACTGCTTTAAATTTTTATTTATATTTTTAAAAGTAGGAAAATTTATTGGAAAAAAGGAACAGGGAATAAGAATGGAGAATGAAGACTAGGAATAGCTCCTGAGAGACAGCAGGGGACCCGAATGGGTTGCCCTTTCTTTCAAATATAACACGCTGATATATGAGGAACAATAATTGTTATAGGTAGGTATCAATATATATCTTCCAGAAGAGATGATAGAGAAAACAATAGGACTAGCTATTATATTTTACTACATTGTAAAATGTCTTCAAATTAATTAGAATGAGCAATAACAAAAAATTACAATGCACATATAAACAATAGTCTATTATCTATAAATCCATTCTATTATTCTTAAGTTGAAGAAAACGCCAAATATAATTACAAAATACATATTCAACACATGTGAACCACTAATTTTCCACTTGTAAAAGCCTGATTCAAAAAGCAATTTACTTTATGGTTTACTTAAGCTTTGCAACTACATTAAAATATGATAGTATATACACAACAGCTTGTTAACAAGATTATCATAACATTAAAATCATAATGTGGCACTTCAATTATGGATACTTAAAATTAAAGCTAATCCTCACAGTACCAATTTTATCTCCTAAATAATTTTAGCTATTAGATGCTCATTCAAAGTCTGTATTTGAAATGATAAGCATTCTAGAGTAACAACTTAGCTCTGCACTTTTCTTTGGTAACAAAACAAAAGCTGCATTGGTTATTATTTACTCTTTAATATGTAATCCTTTGAAAATAAGGGAAAAATACATTTTTTTCTGACCTTTGCTTAGTGCTTATTCATGTTGCTGAAGTTGTTTCAATGAAACATCCTAAATGACATTTGAGTACCTTTTAATTTTTTTTTGGTTTTATCATTCCAAATCCGTCTCATTGGTATACAATGGCATTTTCAATATTGATTCGATTTTTTTCTAAAAATACTGCTCTTAACTAAACATTGGCATGTACATAGCAACCAGCAGATTAGTCATGCCAATTCTTAGATTAATAAATATGATAATGCATTTCATAATTAAATAATTGGATTAACTTATTCCTGTTTTCATTTGTGCTACTCTTTCACAAAATTTTCTATTGAAAATCATGATGGAATCAATATTTTTACATCTAAATTTTCATCAAAGTTTAAAGTAGTGAAAAAAATACTAAATTAACACAAATCTAAATATATACATGTATATAACATATATTATACCCACATACGTCCCTTTCTACCAAATAAATAAGTAATTCAGAAATATCACTGCTCAGCATGCTTTGGCTTTAATAAATATCAGTAACAATTAATGTAGCACTTTCTGGTCTTTCCCATGAATACTGGAGAAATTAAATGGGCCATCTGAACCTAAGCATCAAATCTTGCTTGAAGTCATCATTGAATGCATGAAAGTAACATTCTTAAATTAGAAGCAATAGATGATAGCAAAGATATGTGTACATGTATGTGTATATATAAAGTCACGTTTATGCTGAAAATTACACATACAATTAATTCCATAGATCACTTAAGTACACACAATTACATATTATTTGTTGAACTACATTTCAATGATGTTTATTATAGCAGATGCATCATTATTTTAAATAAACGATTGTGTGCTTTTGTCTTCAATTTCAAAATATCTAAAGGTATTCAACCTGATTACCCTCTTCATGTATTAGATGGCACAAACCAAATTTAAAAAACTACTAAGGGAATCCAGGCTTGGTGGCACAAGCCTATAATCCTAGCACTGGGGAGGCCAAGGCAGGAGAACTGTCAAGAAATCAAGACTAGTACAGGCTACAGAGTGAGTTCAAGAGGGCATGGTACTAACACACTGCTTCTGAATCAAATTTCATTAGTCAAATTTCTCACATAGATAAAATCATACAGCTACACAGAGCATTTTTAATGATGGAGGTCACTGATACTTATTTTTGAAAAATTTGAAAATAAAAATATTATAAATGTTAAATCTATAATCACTGACATTACACAACATATTCAGGATTTAAAAAAGCAATTGTTCTCATTCCAATACTATTAAATAATAGAACTATTTTGCTACTCTTTACTCATTTTTATAATTTTCTTCAATCACACTTTAATTTTTGTCATAGCTGTATATGTATTTTCTAACCAGTTTAGTCAATTCTTTAGTCTCAAATATTTAGTGTACTTTCTCCTTTCTATACCATTTTTTAAACAATAATTTAATGGAGGTTCCTTACACTTTTGTAGTCCTAGTGGATATAAATAAATTGCAAAGAGAAATCTAAATTCCATACACTGTCACATTGCAAGTTTTTCTCTACTGGGAGACAATACATATGTATAGAATACATGCATATACACATGCACAAATATGCATACATACAAAATTACCCAAAGAATGAAATTAAGCAAGATACTAAAATTCTTGCCTTTAAGTCTTGTGCACATGAACAAAATTACTTATAGTGACAATCCTTTATTCTACTTATGTAGATGTAACAGTTAAAGAAAAATGCCAGTAACTTACAATTATGCTTAGTAAGGGATGAAAGATGAGTATAACTAACTTTGTACACATGGCTGAGTTGATGAGGCACCTACAAATCCTATTGGACACACCAGAAAAAAAGTCAGCAAGTATAAACTGAGTAACTCAATATCACCATCTAGTGACAAAACTCTTAACACGTGATAAAGGCAAGTAAAAAGAAAAACTAGATTTCAATACATCATGTCCTGTAGTTCATCTCTGTAACAATAATGTAAACATAACATCTCATATTGAACAGATTTGGCTCTGCAACTAAAATACTATCTTTAAAATGACAATACTGGCACTCCATAAATGAAATTAATGTATTCATAAATCCAACCAATCAGCATCTCTATATATATTTAAGTGACTATCAAAAAGCTCCCCATAGAATTTTTCTTTTTCTCTCAATGAACTATACTATATTCGGTATATTCCTCCTCTTTCTTGATATTCAACACCTACTTTTCTCAAATTATTTGACTCAAATCCATATCACAATTCTATCTAGTATGTACTACACATGGCCCACTACTGCCTCTGGTACTGAAAAGAGACAAAGAGACACAATTTTAAAAATTGTTCCACCTTTCATCTTGATATTTAAAATTTCACACAGAGGCTAAAATGGCTACCAAAATAATGGTAAAGAAATTAAATCACCTTGGAATGAAAAGAGGGTTGAATTGGCTAAGATAAATAGGAAATATACATTTGAGAATTTTACCTCTAGATTCACTATAAAATAGATTCAAGTTGTGACCTAGACATAATGTATATTGTCTCTTTTTAATGTTTTCATTTTCAGGAATCCTGTTGATTTCCACAGTCAGAACACTACAATGTATTCTATGTAAGTCAAAATAGAAATACTCCCTTTCATATTCTATATGCTGAGTATAATGAAGTTTTACAGTCAATTCAATTTATTATGCATCACATATGCAAAGACTTTCAACTAATTACTAAACACTATTAAAATAAGATGATATAAGGACACTAATATTTTGCCTACTTTTTATTAAATTTCATAAATTACAAATCACTCTTTCTAACATTGTCCTCATTATTCATATCAATTCTATGATATTTTTAATCCTCTTGTACAAAAAACGTAAAATATTTAAAAAGTAATTTAGATAAATTTACATTTGGAGTCCCAGATGTGATTCTCACTGCTTATCCGTTTAATTTCTAGTTCTTACTTCATTATTTTTCTGATTATTCATAATATATTACCATCATAGAATATTCAGAAAAGCAGAAAAATATAAACCTTGGAAAAATACCTATAAAACCCTCATTCCAGTTATGAGACTTCCATTCCATTCTTACCATTTTTTCCTCTGTGTTGTATATTCTTAGACAAGAGCATGTTTTCCATATCATTGTGTCTTGGTATTTCTACTGAATTCTATAACACAAGGATTCTTGTTTCAATAAAGATATGTCTGTAATAGATATTTTAGTTTCCAGATAGAAGTAAGGATATTACAATTTTCCATATATATGTTTCCATGTGCATAATCATTTCTTTATTCCCTTAATCTGAGACTAATAGATTCCATTCAATTTGAGCAAGGCGATAGTTCATAATTTAAGAATTAGACTCAGACTGTTCATAATTTCTATGACCACTGCATAATATATTTCTAGAACATAAAATATTGAAAAGTACACATTTATTTTAAGGCTTTGAGTGCTTATTGGCTATATTCTTTTTCTTAATTACAATGGTAATTTTCAGTGCTCACGAGCTACCTCTAGCAATCAATAACCTCCTTGCCATCATATTAGTGAAAGTTTGTAAGGTTTTTCACAAAATTCCTACCATCATATTACTGAAAGTTTATAGGGTTTTTCACAAAATTCCTACTTTTTTTGTTTACAAATAGACTTCAGTATTTTCAACAGTTTCTTGGGCCAACTTTTTCAATAATCTATGGGATTCTAATTGTTTTGAGTCTGTCATACAGATGGAAGTACAGAACTCTGATGTCTTTTAATTTTGCCATTTTTCCCAGTGAAGGAAGCTTTTTAATGCAATCAAAGCTCAGTGGTATCTTCAAGCACTTTTCAGTTTATTGGCTCTTTCCCCATTGAATCACAAAGAAAAAAAATCACTTCGGTAATCCACTTGACTCTGGCCTTTCCATTTATTTCATTTAACTTTATTATATACATGGTTTTCTTTTACCCATATAAGGTGAACATGTAAAGTGATTTTTTTCCACACAGTAAAACAACTTTTTTGGGTCATTTACTGAATAACTCCACATGTTCCAAATGATTTGTGTACTTTATCATATAATTAACTTCACTAGATCTTTATAGGTTCCATTATCAATTACATCCACTCATTACTACCCATTCATTACTTTTGCTTCTCTCTTTTTTTTTTTTTTTTGTGTGTCGTTTTGAGACAGGGTATCACTATGTAGTTCAGACTGGCCTTAAGCTCACTTTTAAGTCTAGGTTGGTCTCAAAATTGCAATGATCTTCCTGCCGCAGCCTTCGGAGTGCTGGGATTACAGGCATACACCACCACACCTGGTTCACTGTTTCATTTTTATTTACATGATTGCTTGTTTGGGGCTAGTGCAGAAATACAGAGCATTGTGCATGCTGAACAACTGTGCTACCACTGAGTTACATCCTTAGCCACTTCTTACTTCTTAGGTTTCCTTGAAATTTCTAGAACTAAATACTTTTAGGAAATAATAGTAACATTGTTTTCTCCACATCAAATCACACTTGTTAGAGTTTTATTTCATAGATCTACTTCTAGATCTATTTTTAGATCCTTTATTTTTAAATCTATAATAGATTTATTATGGATCTATTTATAGATCCTTATTCTTAGTTTTCAAAGAAGAACAAAAGAGTGCAGATGGGTGACATACATGAATGTGGTATAGCCTTACTCTGGCTCTTCAATGATAAGAACTCCATCAGTGAGAGGAGAGGTCAGCTGTCACTTTAGCAACACAAATCATCTCTACGGAACACCATGCGGATCATAGCCTCTAACCCTAGGCAAATATTTAAAAATAAATTAATAAAATTAATCAGATTTTTAAATAAACTAGATACATTTCAGGTGCTCACCATCCACCGTAACTAGTGGTTGTCATACTGAAAGACACACACTCACAGAACACTCCTATCATCAGAAAGTTGTGGGTAACTCTGCTATAGGAGTTTCCTTAAGCCACAGAACCATGGACAGGAAACTCCCTCCCCTTCCATCCTTTTCATCTCACATCATATTACAGTCCAGTCTTACTATTGGAAGCATTATTTAAAATGTTAAGTTCCAAACTATGTTTTTACCCTGATACATGTTTTCCTAAGCTCAGTATTACCTTTTGCATCTGATTTGACTCCCCTTGTTTCTGTTTTGATGCACTCTTCCTGGAAATCACATGCCTTCTCTTGGCGATAAATAACAAAATACTACCTGTCCAAATGTGTGCACTGACTCTCATCTCCTTCCTGAGAGATTCCATGAAGATTATATTTTCTTTCCACCTATTGAACTTTTATACATGGCTTTACTTTCAGTATCTCGAACTCATCTGAAAATCAAATGTTCTTCATTAAACTTTTTTCTTCTTTCTCCCTATCCCAATTAATGTACTTAATGCTTTATTTAGTCATTACATTGCAGTGCTTTTTTTACATAGCTCAGGGTATTCTCACATCTGGGACTGGGGTAAACACAGAAGGGGTCTAAAGTGATTCATGAATCAGAACACTAGAACAAGAACTACAACTAGAACTGGAACTGGAACTGGAACTGGAACTGGAACTAGAACTAGAACTCGCACTAGGAACGGCTTCCAGGTTGTATGGAAAAGATTAGCCAGGACAAGAAACTGGATGATGTAGCAGGGCACTAAGAGCAAAATTCCCATTTTCTGTTCAAAATGCATAGAAATACAGATTCTTACAATGAGGCATTCAACTTAGTGTAAAGTCCCAACTCAGCAGTCACCATTTGTCAATCTTCAGAATCAGTCCAGTCCTCTTGGCTCAGGTCAACAGCATCATTGTGACCTAACACCACACAAGGGCTGAGCAAGTGATCAACCTAGTGAAAGAAGGGAATGCTCCCATACTGTTGTGGCGTATATTTAGATACTCCCTCTAAAGCCTCATATGCTCCTAAATGAGGATTTGGGGAATGATTGGATCGTGGATGTGTATCCTATCATTTGTATCCTGTAATCTCATTGCCTGACATGTTACAAAAACATAAATAAATGAATCACCTCTTGTCCCTAACCCTGTGAAATTGCCCTCAGAGTTTTATAATCAATATTGTCCCTACCATCCTTAAATTCACAATGACTTTTTAAAATTACATAAATTCCTTATCAAGGCAAGCTACACTGTAAGAAACTGGCCTAAAAATGTTAAACAACGGATTTTGAGATACCCTACTATAATGAGCCCCTGTGCTACCTGAGGCTTTTAGCAAATTACTTATATTTGACTTCTGCTCTCCCTTATCCTCTGAGATTCTAAACCGTCCCACTATCCCTGTAAACGTCATACTGCTCCATTACTAGTCAAGAATTCATGTCATATATTAGTGATAAAAAATCTGTCTAGGTGAGTTTATATTCAAAGAAAACTTGAAAAAATTGCTTTCCATGACATCAGACCATTACTGTTTCTGTGATACATTTTGCACCTGCAGCCATGCTTATCTTTGCTCTCTACTATTCCTCTATCAGAAGAACTGTTCATCTTTTGGAATATAGGTCAAATTTTTTTTATCCTTTCCATGGTGTTCTTTGGTCCAAATGTATTTCATGTAAGAAAAATATTATCACAGATAAAATAATTCTTGCTTCTTCATGCCTTCTTCCTCTAATCATATTCCTTACTGGGTGTTTTGCTTGCTTTTCCCCCAGAATCTCACTGGTAAAAATAAATGAACTCTTTCTGCACTTTCTAAAGAAAAAAAAAAAAAAAAAAAAGCTTGACCCATAGTACACTAAATTGTTGAATGTTATTAGTTACTGAATTATTTTATTGTGTTTTGTGAAGTCAGATATTACCAATACGTGTGCCTGAGTGCATAAAATATGCAACTTATGTAAATGAGTGTATTTCACATATCTGTAACCGAAATGTGACGTAAATTATCTGCACTACAGCTTGATTTCCTACCATGGGTGGTTTGAGAATTACTCCAACCAGGTAGTTAATGCTTGTTTGTCACATCAGCTCATCCACTTAAAAAAAAAAAAATGAAATCCCTGTATATTCTAAAATGATACAGATACAAAAAATTGTAAAATCTCATAATCTCTTCCTATGCATTTCTCCAATAATTTAATTTGCTTCTTTATGGTCGCTAATTTTCTAAATTGATTGTATGTCCTTTCCTCACTCCTTGTACTTCCCTCACATCCACTTTCATGCGCATTACTTCCTTTCAGTTCTTTCTATGGTTTTCCTTTCAGTTCCTTTATTTGAAGCATGAGAGCTGGCATCCCCTTTGTCTTCTTATGTGTCTATGCATTTATTTCAAAATGAATAGATATGAAACTACAGATTTAATTGTACTTTTTAAAATAAATACTGACATGTGTACTTAATGTATTCAAAATTATCATAAGCATTACAAAATAATGTTCACTTTATAACAGTATGGTAGTTTTGGAGAATAAGGACTATACTGAAAAATGAGTTGATTCCTAATTTCTCCATTAGCCTTTTTCATAATTTATTTTATACTTTATTTTAAATTTATAATTATTTCTGATAACAAACTTTCTGAGAATCCCTGATTACATTTCATACAGATACAGATTCTCCATTGTGCACTTAGTTTTATTTTTTCCTCTTTTTTATTAGTAAAGACATTAACAATAAAATAGTCTTCCTTGCTCCAGCTGGTAATTTCTCAGTACTAGTAATATATTATTCCTCTTTTTTGTGACATCATAATAATCTATACAGAAGTACCATGTATCTTTGTGTAGAAGCTACTGTTTCCATTAAATTTAATTACCTCCCCCTGTGGTTTTAAATAGAAGTGGCTTCAAAATGAGGGCAGCTTCTATTAAATTTAATTACTTTCTCCTGCTGCTTGCATGGTAAAAGGAAGGTTACTAAATGAAAGCAGCTTCTAAACTAGAGTATATGGTAACTGTATGCGAGCAATAATAAAATCGTATGTAAGCCACTAGAAGTCTCTTGGGGTAATCTTTCTCATATTTTAACTTTTCTTAGCCTTCAGATCATCGGAAATGGGTATTAAGATGTAAGGAATTACATCCTAAAATAAAATTTACTTTTGTAAGTAAAATAAAAGTAAATATTCTGTTTCCTTAAAAAACATTAATTGAACTCAAAGATTCAAGTTCAGAATTATAAAACTAATATCACTTTTTATTCTAAGAATGATGATTTTTATTACTCACATTTTTAATATCTAGTAAAAATCTTCATTCTAATCAAATGGATTTAAAGAATGTTTCTCTAAAAGTTATTTTAAAAGGCATCACATCTGAGGAGACTTCAGAGAAATATTCAAAAATAGTAATGTGAAATTAAAAAAAAAATCAGACTCACTTATAAAACACTGTATTTGAAAATAAAGTCAATTATATGCTGTGTCTTAGTCTAAAAAATGTAAATTACTTAAAATCCTAAACCATAATCCTATAAAATCTAATAGAAGATGAAATTCTAAGGACTTCTTTTTAAATTAAATATTAATTAAGAAGAGATACTACTCAGTTAAGCCACCATTGTACAATGTTTATTTTTTAACATACCAGCAGAATTTAGATGAACAATACTTTCATTCAATCAAACAGTTTAGTATAAATATAAAACAAGACACCCCTTAAGCATTTTAAGTAACAAATTAAACATTTACATTTTTTACTGTGCACTCAGGCTTAACATTTATGCAGCTTCAAAACCAAAGTACAGCCTCAAGGGAAGTCTCTCCACTGACAAATTAATACCTTAGAGAACAGAGCTGAATGGTGGCAATGAACTCATTTGTTCCCCCAATAATGAAGAATGACTTTTTCTTTACCACATCTGTGACTGTTGCTATGGTGACCCAGACTTACCTCATTGCTTCTCTGAGAGCTCCTCGCTCACCAAGAGTCGTGTGCTTGATGTCATCAAAATTATTCTCCAGGTTCCCGCAATTCTGCAACACGTTAAAAAATCACATTCATCCTCCTATATTCTGAGAAAAATGACCTCCATGTAATTATTTAAAAATAAAATTGACTACATTGATCATGGATTTGTGAAAAATATGCACACTATTTTAATCGGGTAGGATTCATTTAAATAGATAGTTGAATTCGAAAGCAACAAAATAAAAATATCTTCTGATGCATCCATCAGAGAAGTCTTTTAATCAATTTGTCTAAATAGGTATAAAGAAAGCATGAGTATTGTATAAAAGTAGCAAAACTTATAGTTTTGCAAAATTAAAAACATAGTTTTATAAAATCATCTTAAGTATATCAAGGGCAATTAAAATTCAAAAGAGAAAATCAATAAAGTAAAGTTTAAATGACAATGAGTGGTATATGACAATTATCTAGTTCTAAATCAATTAGGATTGACTAAGATGAAAAGACAGAGTCTGGGTATAGTAACAAAAATTCCAAATTTTCAATCAAATATTATAATTACATCTTTACACCTTTAGAAAACAATTTAAATATGTATGTTGGTTACAGTTGTGTATATATATGACCTATTCTTGCACATATATATAAATATATATATAACCAATTCATGAAATTAAGAGACAGTAATTAAAGTTCTTAGAAAAATATTAAAATTAATTATGTCATAAGTAATAAAAATTTTTCAATATTTTTATTTTCTATTAAATATAATAACATCACTGGACTGAATTTTGTAAGATTAGAAGATGTTTTAAATTTTTACTACAATTTTATATAGTTGTATAATTGAAACTGATTTAATCTTACACTGACCTAATAAATTATGAGAACATAAATTATAGGATTAAGTTTCACAAGAAAATTGTAACTATTTTGAACCATTTGACACATTAAATTTCATGTGGAATTCATTATATTTAGGTAATAAAGTAATTAACATTAGGATTTTAGTTAATTTGATCAACAAAAATATAAAAAATAAAATTTAAATATTAATGTGTTATATTCTTAAATCATAGATAAGTGCCAGATTTTACAAGATTATAGAAATTAAAGATTTTCAATGTACAAGAATTAATAGATTTCAAATAAATGTATCATATATACTATTTTCATCTTACCCTTTCTTTTGTAAGTTAGTCAAATAAGGGGAAAGATTTTTTTTTAAACACATAGTCATGGACTTTTATTTTGAAAATTACCAAAATTGATCTAAAAATTTTTTATTTCTGGATTAAAAGTCTTTCGTTGGATACGTACATTAAAAATATCCTATTTGTCTTGTTTTTCACTTTTTTATCAGTGCATATTCATGAAGAGAATTTTTTATATTTAATAAGGCACAATTTATCATTTTTATAATTTAAGATTACTGCTTGAATATTCTATTAAAATTTTTTGAGAAATTCTTCGAAGTCATGAATACATTTTTCTGTATTTGTCCATGAAGCTGTATTATATTACATATCACATTTAGGTAAGCAATGTATTTGACACAACATTTATATATGGATAAGACAGGAAAATCACATCAAATAGATATTCAATTAAATCAATATTATTTATTGGAAAGGTCCTCTATAATTTAAAGTTATATTTTTCCAAACATTAAGTTACAGTGTGTATGTGGTGCATTTGTGAAGTCTATTCTGTTCAAATGGCTAATTTTCCATACTTGCTCCAGTATTACACTATTTTAATTGGTGATATTCATAATAAATAAATTTCTCCTACTAACAAATATGAAACAGACAGATAAGTCAATGGATATATGGGCAAATACCTTAAACACATTTAAAAGAAAATATCCAAATAACCAATGTTTAAAAAGATGTTCTACATCTTTAATCATTAGTAAAATGCAAATTTAGCATAATAATATCTCATTACAGATTCGGAAACTGTCCTAACAAAAAGAAAGATCATATAACGTTACTGTAATTGTTTTAGTACAAAAATGAAAAACTACTGTTAGAAAATTAAATTATCATAACTATTTTATAATGTTATTTGGTAGTACATTCAATAGTTGAACATTCAGATATGCCATATGACCTTAAAGTCTCGCACCTAGGAATGCACCTAGAAAAAACACTTAATATGCTCACCCAAAGTTATATGCATGAATGTTAATAGTAACACTATTCAAAATAGCCCCAAACTGGAAATTGGAAAATATAAATAAATTATAATTATTCATACTCTGGAAAACAGAACAATGAAAAGAAGAAGTATTGCTATGTAACATGAATACACCTCACATAATATTGAGCAAAATAAATGACATTCTAAAGAGAACTTACTCAAAATTATTCCACATCTACGAAGTTTAAAAACAGGCAACACTCCAAAGAATAATTTAAAATAGATTAAAAATGATTTCATTTTCAAGAACATCAAAAAATAACAGCATACTTATGAACAAATTCAACAAAATGAACAAATTTTGTACACTAAAAGCTACAAAACATTACAAAAAATAAAGAAAACTGAAATAAATCAAGACATACCATGTTCATGGAATAAAAGACTTAACATTCTTAAGAAATGCTACCTTGTAAACTGACCTATAGTTTACATGCAATTCCTATAATTTGTTTTTCAGATTTTTGACAAGTTGAGCCCAAAGTTCATATGAAAACACAGGGGACGTAGAGTAGCCAAACCATTCTTGAAAAATAGAATAATGAAATTACAGGATTTGGATTTCCCAAATTCAAAATTTACTATGAAACTGTAACAAGCACAATAGCATACTACTGGCATTAGTTTGTAAATACAGACTAGTGTAACACAATTCAGACTCTGATACACACCATTGAATTTAAGGTCAATTTAATTTTGTTGAGGGAACCAAGACAACTCAATGAGGAAAAAATTTGTCTTTTCAACAAATGGTGCTGCAACAGCTAGACACTCATATGAAAATAAATACAGTCAGACCCCTGCCTCACAATATACAAAATCAATATTAAAAGAAAATATGGTCTAAATTGTTGACTTTATATTATAAACAAAGATGTCATAATATATAAATAACAAAATAATGGTAAGTTATCGTCATATAAATTTACAAACTTTTGAGTTTCTAAGATGTAACTAAGAGAGTGAGCAAACCAACAAATAGAACAGAATAGACTAAGAACAAAATAAGAGGAAAGAATATTAGTAAACCATACACCAGATAAAGGATTTTTATCTAGAATATGTAAAAAACTCTCATAATTTAATAATACAACCTAACATTTTAAATTGGCAAAGGTTCTCTTGGCATGCCACCAAGAAATCAACCAACCGGCCTTTCTGGTAAGCCGTGCAAGCTACGTGGGTTCCAGGGAGGGAAAAGTCAGGTATCACCTCCCTTGAGTCTACCTGCATGAGGGCTGAGAATCAGTTACCGCGCCCCAACCCCTTCTCCCCCATAAGCAACCGGCTGGTTCAGAGGACAGGCTGATTTGACAGCAACTAAGGTACATAAAGCAACTAAATGCTTGTGTTGTTTGGTTGATTCTTCAGGCCTGGGACCAGTGGTCTAAGTGTCAATTGGAAAGATGACAGTATGTAATATAGCAAATATGGGAGATTTCCTTCTATCTCATTTTTGAAGTCCAATATCGTTCTCATTGTTTTGCTTTGTTCTGGTTAATTGTTTAGCTTTATTCGATATTCTGCTTTGATTGGTTTTATTCTGTTTTGTTTTTGGTTTGATTTTGCTATACCTGATGAAATGGACAACTATTGTGAAGGTAACAAGATATACTATTGTTTTCCTAGTATCCTGCTTTGAAGTTCTGTACCAATTTTGCCACACTGTTTTGATTGGCTTTGTTCTGTTTTGTGTTGTTGGATTTCACTATCTTTAAAATAAATAAATAAATAAATAAATAAATAGGCAAAGGTTTTAAGCAGTTTTCCACAAGAGATATGAAGATGGCTAATAAACATTAAAGACACTCAACATCATTAGTCCTCAGAGCAAAGAAAATGAAACCCACAATGAGATATCATTTGCATGCCATGAAATAGGTGTAATAAAAAAAGAACAATAACAAATAATGGTGAGGATATGTATTAATTTAAGCCTTCAAACATTTTGATAAAAATGTAAAAAGGTGCAGCAATTTGAGAAAAGTTTCATACTGTCTTGAAATATTAAATATATAATGTTATGATCTAAACCAGTGAGCATAATTATGGTATAAGTAAAAAATGTACCAAATGACCAGCAGTGACACTGTTATACTGAGTATAAAGAAATGAGAATATATGTCCACATAAAAATTTGTACACAAACGTTTATAGTAACATCATTCATAACAGACATAAAGTGGGAAAAACCCAAAATATAATCAAATGACAAGTGAATAATGTGGGATATTGATACCACAGTATTATTTACCTAAAAAAAGTGAAGTTGAAACACATTCTACAAAATAGATGAACCCTGAAACAGTATTCTAAATGAAAAAACCCAGCTATAAATGGCCACATTTATAATTCCATTAATATGAAATGTCTGGCACAGGAAAATCACTAGGAAGTACATGAATAATATCAGGGGCCAGAGAGAGTGGGGCATACGCAGTCAATGATAATAGTAATAGGGTTTCTTCGAAGTGAGAAACAAATATTCTGAAGTTACTGGCAATCAGTGCACAACTCTATGAATACACTATAAACTGCCAAACTTAGTTGCTAAATTTCCCAGGCTAGGATAGAATCCGTGACCCTCCTGTTTCAGCCTTTCGTTCAAATTTTAGTGTATGTGTGGCCCAAGCGAGCACCCTCATCCTTTCAGACTGCTAGCAATACAGGCATGCGCTATCACAACCAGATTGAAATAATCATTTTTTTAAAGTTATATGCTTCTAGATATTTATTACAGTATTTTCAGGACAGTAAATGTTGGGGAAAATCCCAATTTTCAACATTAAAGAAATAGTCAAACAAGGCACTTCAAATCTGCGGTTGGGATAGTCATTACAAATGCTATCTATGTGGATTCTTAACAGGTACATATGACGCTACATAGGTTTTTCAGAGAGATACTATAAAATGGAAACTGCTGTATGACATTACAGTTATGGGGGACAAGCAAAATCAACAAAGGCTAGAAGTGAGTAGCAACTCACTTAGCTCTGAATAGTGAATCATTATGTTGTTTTTTACTTAAACATTTTAATTTCATCAAATTTTCAGTAATGGGTTTATACATTTTGATTTTAAGATTATTAAACCATTTTTCAATTATTAGTAATGCTTGTATTTTCTGTATTGAAAGCTGCTACTTTCATGAAATATATTTCAACAATGTAAGTGCTACCAATAAAATAATTTTGATATAAATAGGACTTCATTTTTTCAATATTTTCTTAAGTGATAACATTAAATGTACATTTTACTGACTTACATGTGTTTCCTTTGATTGCTCTGCAATGAATTGATGAAATTTTACTTCAAATTGTGCAAAAAATACAAGTTTCCAATCATCAGTTTGTTCATTTTCATACATTCAAGAGAGACTTACGTATGGACACAAAGTAATATAAATCAAACTTTGTAACAGAATTGATTCATTTGCTACAGTTAACCATTAAAAGTATCTTAATGTCTGCAACTACTGCTGAAAAATGCCACATTGTCCATATAATTACCTAAAAAGACCAAAAAGCAACTATCGCAGTTATTACATTTGGAATGCATTATTTTTAGTCTTCAAATATTTAAGTTTCTTGTTACATGATTGGTATCTTACTAAACAAATTTTGCAATACACTTTTGTTTTTTCTGAGACAGGATCTTGGCTCTGTATCCCAGGCTGGCCTCTGACCTCGAACTCATAATGGTCTCCCTGCCTCAGCCTCCTCAGTGCTGGGAACACAGGTGTGTGTCACTATGCCCAGCTGCAATACAATTTCTAAACATGTACAATATTCCACCCCTCTAGCTGTTACTACTTATTTAGTCAGTCTCTTTCTGTTTATGTTCCTCTACTAGGATTGTTACACACAGAGAGTAGGGTAGACAAGTAAAAATACATTTTAAAAAATTGAAAAATCTCATGAAAGAAAAAATATCATTGTTGGTGATTATACATTTTAATTTGTCATCTAAAATGCATTCAATAATTACTATCAATCACAGAATTAAGAATTATTCACAGTTTCTGGCTATTAGTCTCAATATTTTAATTCAAATTTAACAATTAGTAAAAATATGATTTCTGTGCAGTCATACATTACACTTCCTTTTTTTTCTTTTCAAATAGATTGTTATAACAAATTCCACCAATTTAGGTGGACACTGCCAAAAATGTTACCTTTAAATCTTAAAGTAGAAGACAGTTTTATAACCTACTTTTTTCCAAACTTTAAATTACCTATTCTTGATACAAAAACACCAACTACCATTAAAATGATCTCCTTGGAGATGATTTATAAATCAGATGTGGAAACATATTTCTGTTTAATTGCCATGAGTATATTTTCAATAAATCTTCAATTTTGTATGTGTATAATGTATAGAGATATTTGCACAAATATATTTCTTTGTCATTTAAAAGAAATGCATTATCTATGCCTCTGACAGAATATTCTTGTTCAGTTTGGTTGGTTTTCAAGAAAGCTTTAGGGACTTATATTTACCAATAGGGATTAACAAAATTAAGCAACTCTGTATCTGAATCTACTTAATAACAATTGTCTTCTGTTAGGTTATTGTTTTTAAGACTAGCAGTGCTATAGGAAATGTGCAGTTTAATCATTAATATCAGTGGAAGAGCTTGATAACTGCATAATTATAATTAAGAAGGAATGTTAAGATTTCAGTTTGGAGATTTAAAGTTACTCCCTAGACTAAGCAATGATGCCTCTGGCAAACAAAATCAAGAACTGCAAAGATGTAACGCAAATTAAAAAAAAAAAAAAGATTTAAGGCAGCCTGCTGTAAAAGTGTGACAAACTATTTGCAAGTCAAAAGCAAACACAGTGCACACTGTATGTTGTCACCCCAATAACCAAGCTTGAAGTCCCTTGGGGGAAAACTGTATAATAAAGCACAATAAACAATATTAGAAATAAAGTTTTACTGTTTCACATAATACATAAGTCCTTTTAAAAATGAATGTTAATATGATCAATATTTATTTTACATTAATATGCTTAAGTTGAGAACCTTTTAAAAACAGAATCCTTAAAGAAATTTTACTTTTTCAGATTTACAGATTTAAAATTGGATACAGTTTAAGGAATTCCCATGTTACTACAAAAATACAAATTTGCCCTTTTTTCCATTCCAATGTAGTAGATTAAAGCAATGAAGGAAAATACATACATACATTTATATATATATATATATATATAATTTTTCTTTACTTCTTACTTTTTTCTCCTAAAATACTTCCTTCTCATGTCAACCACACTAAAATTTTAAACTATCCTGCTACCCATCACTGTAGGAGAAAAAATTTATGAAAGAATTAAAGAAGAAAATAAAGTCATTGGATTTTAGTTCAACGTTCATCTCTGACATAAACACTAGGGTGGAAAGATTACATCAATATCTAGTTCTCCCAGCAGTGCACACAGGAGATAAAACAGTCACTTGGATGTCAAAGAGAGAGGAGACACAGAGAACCACAAGTAGCCCCCATTGATGTCTCTGTGGATCTGGAATCGAGAAGGCCAATTTTCATGTAGCTGAGAGAATGTTCCCAAGCCTCTGAAAGAAATTTTTCATTTTAATGAGGAGAAGCCTCAGTTTTAGTGGGGACATTGTCAGGAACTGGCTAAAATTATGTATTCTTCCATAAGGTGGAAAGGAAGACTCAAAATTAGTAAAGTATTAAGTTGACTACAGAAATAAAGGAAACAAATTAATAAGCATTTCAGCAATCTGTTGTTTTTACCAAATATATGTCCCTCTCCTGAAACGGAAACCAAATCCAACATTATTTTTATGTTTCATGAACAATGTAGGAAAGCATCAAAATACAAACATATGACTGAAATTCTAAACATAGCAATATTAGACTGTCATTGGGAATAAATATCTGAAGAACCTCATATCTTTATCTCCTTATCTTCTCCATACATTTAAGCATCAGAGACCTAGGAAGGAGGTACATAGGCTATTGTCATGTTCACTATCAATAACATCACTCTAACTTTAGAAACAACTATAAATAAAATCAAGCCAATGACCTTGTGCCCAACTCTGTTCTCAGCTCAGTTCTCATGGGTTTGGATCTGAGAAAAAATTATAAACTTACTCATATTGACAAATTTCTTAATAAGTTGTTATTCTTTACGTAAATTTAGTGCTATTCCAGAATAAAAACTCAGGCAGAAGTAAGACAGACATAGGATACTTACTGTCCAGGATGAAAAGTCCCCAGCCATTCAAAAAACTTACCCTATCGATGGCAGTGAGTTGCATTTTGCATCCTGTAAATGCTTTCTTGTTTTCTCTATCCAATTTAGCCACATGAGAAATTGACAACCTTCACAGCAGAAGCAAGGTGATTCATGCTGTTTTGTAATGAAGAAAAAAGGGAAAGGCAAAGGGGAAATAAAAGAAAAAGAAGACAGAAAGTCATTGAATAAAGTCCTTCAGATCAGTAGGCACAAGAACAAGAAAAATTGGTGACTGGTAATATAACACTAGAACTAGAAATAAGCCTACTAGATTAGACACCATGGAGAAGCAGGTGGAACACAGAGGAAAAATGAAGGTCATGAAAGTTATTCAGTGTCTAAAAGAAATCCCATTTGCTACAAAATGCAATGATTATTCTATTCAGTTAGAAAGGAAGTGGAAAATCATATTAGTAACCGGAGTAAAATTGACAGATTTTGTTTTGATATACAGGTTATTGAAGATGAATCATAGTTAACTAGTTAATACTGAGGATTTACCCTCTGTTGGGCACTTTGCTTGGAGTTTTACTCATTTAATCTGCACAACTACCATATCTATCTCAATTTGACAAATGAGAAAACAGCCACAAGGAGATCTAGATAATTTGCCCAACACCATAAACCTACTAAGGTATAGTAAGGGATATTAGTAAGGGATTTACACCCAATTGATTTAACCTGAAAGCCAGTCTCAAACCCCTAAAGTGCAGGCTTCTAATGAGCAAACTACACAAAGTGACTATTAAAAAAGTTCAGAAGAGGACCTCATGCAAGTGTTGTTACCTTTAGATACTGCACTGAATGAATATTAGTTTACCAGGAGAGTCAAGTGAAGCATAAATGTTTGCATTATTCCATCTTATTTCTGTCTAGATAAACTGTACTTTGTAATGCAGAAAATAAGGAATCCAATATACATATGTTCAAGTCAAATTAATATCCATAAATATTTTGCATGCTATAGTCTTTATTTGCATCTGTGACACCACCATGACAAACACAGTGAGCAATTAAATTCCCAAGTGTTCAGATTTTGGCAGCAATTAAACTAGAAACTGGAGACTAAGCATCCAAAAGAACTGGTTTTTGTGGCCTTTTGCCAAACTAATCCTGATAGGTTGAAGAAAGGTCTTGAATTTCAACTGTAATAGATTTTTGTGGTGTTTATGTTTCATCTGTGTTAAGATCAGATAAAACTATAGTAAAACAAACGAGTAGAATACTAACTGAAACCCGAGCGAAAATAACATACAAAGAAATCTCATTGCTGAGAAATTTAAATAAGATCACTGAGTTTTCCTTGCTAAACTCTATCAAACAAAATTCAATCAAACATTTACTGATTCAATCCTGGATGGGTCCTGAAAGAAGCAAAGAAGAAAAGCTAGCTAATTATATTACTAAATAACTCACTGATACTTTCATAGGACTTTATTTCCCTGGGACTACATTTGTTATATGAAATCTTCACAATAAATTATACTAAATATATTGGGCATAAAATTTATATACTAACCAATTTAATAAATTAGAGAAATAATTTTACTAGGTGAAAGGTCATAGAGATTTAATGGTATAGCTATAGAACCTTTAGCCTCAGAATTTCTAAGCAACAAAGTTCAGGTCAATTAGACTTTAATTTGAGTGTAAAAAAATCATGAATATCTATTATGTGAGGCAACACAGTAAGCCAAAGGGATGCAAAAATAAATAAGACAAGACCTCAACTTGCTCACAATATAAAGAGAGGAATCAATGCTGCTGGTGAAGAAATATGAGTTATGTACCTCTGAATATGTCTTTGAAGTGATTTAAAATTCTTCAGATGTTTTTAATTCTTCTGGGAAGATACCCAGAAGGGGACTAGCTGGTTAAAATGGGGTCTCTCATCCTAGTTTTTTAAGGAATCTCCACACTGATTTCCACAGTGGTTGCACCAGTCTACACTCCCACCAACAGTGGAAAAGGGTTCCTTTTTCCTCACAGTCCCTCCAGCATTTATTATCAGTTGATTTTTTGATAACAGCCACTCTTTCTGGGGTGAGATGGTATCTCAGTGTTGTTTTAATTTGAATCTCTCAAATGACCAACGTGATATATGTGCACTCATGTTTCTAAGAGCACAATATGTAATAACTAAATACTGGAAACAACCCAAATGCCCATCAACCAAGGAATGGATAAAAAAGATGTGTCTTTTTTTTTATATAATGCAGTATTACTCAGCCATACAGAAGGATACACTGGAGGCTTTTACAGGTAAATGGATGCAACTCAAAATCATACTCATAAGTGAAATGAGACCCATATGTATAAACGTCGAATTGTGTCACTGGTGTGAAAAGCTGAACAAGTAAGTAAGATCCAAAATGTACAACAGATATTGTGAATTTGGAAAAAATTGTTCAAAAGAAAAGACAATCTATGATGGGGGAAAGGAGAAAGGAAAAGGGAAAAAGAAAAAGTTCATGTGAACACAAGATAGCTAAGATAGTTACAGCTAGATCCTCTTAGTTCACGGAAATGAAAAGTTTGTGCTAATATTGTTTGTATAAGATACCATTCCTGTATCTTGTACTCGAAATAGCTACTACAAAGACAATGATAACCAATGTTTTAATTATTGTAACTGTATTCCTAACCTGTTTTGAAACTCTGTTTCATTGTTATTTTAATCTTTTTTCTCTTTAAAATTAAAAAAAAATTCTCCAGGTGAAGAGGAAAAGGGAACTAACACAAGAGAATCTGGGACTATCCTCAAACCTTATCACCATTTCCCACTAGCTGCCTCCTTAGGCAAGTTAACTCTGTTTCCTGACACACCATCCCACGCCTGTAATCCCAGTTTGCTGAGAGGCTGAGGGAAGAAGATTGGAAGTTTGAGCCCAACCTGGACAATTTACAGACTTAGCAAGTCTTTGTCTCAAAATAAAAATAACAAAAGGACTGGGGATGTATCTTAGTGCAAAGGCAGTGGGTTCAATAGCTGGTACCATTAAACATAAATATAAATTGTAAGTGTAAATAATGTTAATGTAAATGAATGTATGAGGTAAAAACCCTGTTGCCAAGCTATAAACGAAAGCCAGCCAATCACTTATTCATCCACTGAATATTTATTTAGAATGTAATAGGTGCCAGATACTGTGCTAGTCACTGAGAATGGCATAGTTTTAAAAACAATTCTGCATCAATAAAAAAAAAATTCAGTTCAATAAGGCCACTGGTGTAAGATGAGAATGCCTCACATGCTGTGGGGAAAAGGAGAATCACTGTGATATATTAATGATAATCACAAATCTCAGATGGCTAGTAGCCTGCAGCATATTATATTTTGAAGGAGCTTTGGGGAATTATCACCAAAGGAGGATACCAGTCTTTTGTGAGAAATGATAAGTTTCATACTTGAAAATATTAAAACTATTTAAATAAAATGCAGATGTACTACCACACTCTAAGGTACTTTAACATGGTTAATATAATGGCTTTGCTTACACTAAACTGTAAGGTAAATCAGAAAAAGATAACTCAAGTGCAGACATTTCTCTTGTAGTTAGAATTTCCTAAGGTCTGAGTTTCTCTATGAATGAGTCAATTAGGTAAGATTACTCTTCCAGGGAAATGTTCTATTTTAATTTGCACACTCAACAAGTAAGCCTCAAAACTAGCCTTACTGAAGTTCTTTAGCACATCCCGAAGTAAGACATAATTACTATATTCTGGGCTTTTTTTTTAAATTTCAGATGAACATCCTAATGTCAAAATATGATTTTGAGTTCTAATCAAGAGACTCATATTTCAATAGATAATTGCTTTTCCTTTCACTGTGTCTTAACTAGTCTAAACCTTTCAGGGAACATTAAGGTGTAATCATATTTAGTTAATGTAATTTCACTAATAGTGGCCAGCTTACAATTGGGCCCCGTCTAGGAGATTCTTATGAGAGCCACAGTGAAATGCAGTATAATGTAGTAAGAGATATCAAACCTGTAGAGACAAGAAATGATCTTTGAGTTGCAGCCTTGAAACTAAACTGCTTATGTATTCTCGAGAAAATAGTTAACACATCAATCTATGACTGAATTCTCATAAAATGAGAATATCAATAAAAGTGGTACAAGTAATATCCAATTCAGAGCATCACTGTTGAGGATTAAATTAAATGTGATTGTGTATGTAAAAAATATCCTAAACAAGAAAGTACTATTTAAATATTACACATTTTAAAAGGTTAGAATAAATCTCTTTTATAGGTTCATAGTCTAAATAGAAAGACATTTCAGTTACATCTGAAATATTTTAAGTTTTTAACTGCCATGTATTCTTGGAATCAAGTAGTATTTTAGTGCTTTCTTGAGGTAAACAAAAATAACAGTTCTGCTACAGAATACTACCAGCCGATCATTTGCTCTTGCATCTATGGGAAGGCAATAAAATTCAAAATTAATATGTTTTTAAAATTTTAATATCTTATTTAAAATTATACTTGTCAAAATAATGCAGAGCTATTTTTCGATTCTCACATGGTTTTCAAAATAATCAAATGAAATGGAGTATCGTTATTTCAACGTATATTGAAGAGTTCTATGGTCAGGTGTGAAGGCCTTCCACAAATCACTATGCAAAGTTGGATATTTATTTTTTCACAACCACCATTATAAACTCATTCACTTAATCTTGACAATTGGAAAGGCTTTCAAAGCACAATTTAAATAAGGAAAATCCATCTCAGCAAAGTTTGTACACCTTCTTGCTCTGTCAGATCTGATAATCTCATTTTTTATCGGGTTTCTTATTCTTAACTTGCCCCAGTCAGAATGCCTCCTTGCTGATTCTTGGACACAAAAATAGACTTTTTCCTCTGGGCCTCTGTACATGCTGTTCCCTTTGTTTGAAATATTCTTCCCTCAAATATTCAGGTCTCCAATTCAAGGTCACTTCTTTGGAAATATTTCTCTTGACCACTGTGTCTAAAACAAACCTGTTACTCCTTGTTGCCAGGTTTTACAACTTTTATAACATTTGTTATACTTCACAATATATTACATCTTAGATTATTTTTAAAATTCTGACTGTAAGTTTCAAGAAGGCAAGACACTGTTTCCTTGATTTTCTAACATATATCTATATAATAGTTAACAATCAAAGATTTGTGGAATGCTTATTCTAGGAGCTTTCTTACACATCTCATCATCTCAAACATAATCAGACACAAAATTTTAATTAAAAATGCAAACGAAGTCAGTGAATAGATCAACCAGTGTTTCCCCCTAGACATACTCCACTCTAGCCCTATTTTGACAACACATCATGTTTCAAATTTTTTCTTCCATCTTAAAATCTAGCAGTTAATTTTGTCAACTGAATATCAAAGAGCCTTCCTTTTGTATTGTCTCATATTAACAAAGTTAATAAAACTAGAGGTATAACACTAAAATGTAAGTTGCATTCATTCAACATGTGATACTATTATATGTACCAGACTATCTTGATGACGTTATCAGTGAAATTAACCTCTTAGAAAACTCAGTAAAGACTGGCAAAGTGAAAGTAAAAGGTTTCTAGGTGAGCACAGATTCTAATCAAAGGAAATCAGAAAATTTTATAAATGTTTGCTTCAAAAAGGGTTTTCTAAAGTAGTCATACATTACACAGAAATTATTAGCAGTGATATTGTTTGGCACAAATAGGTACTACCCTTGAGTTCTATAACTCATGCGCTCCTAGAATTCTCAGTATAAACCCTCTTGATGGGCATTTTGGTAAAAATTAAACAAATCTGGTTCTACTGGTTGAATATTCCAAATTATTTAAGGTAATGTTTCTATATATACTCATAAATCACAATCAGATGCTCTTTCTAGTGCATAAAAATTAATATAACATTATTTGCAAGTCACATGCAATATAAAGGCAAAGACTCCAATACAATGTTAACAGATTTCTAACAGAAAGGGTAAAGCAAACAACCTAAAATTATCAGGCAGAAAGTATTTATTCTGCCTACTAAGAATAAAAGTGGGGAAAAAGGTGAAATATTTTAATTCACATTCTACTTTCACATTATTTTCACAAAGATATAGGTATATTCTTGTTCCATGTTAGCCATATAATACGTATTAAAGAGGATAGTGGCAGATACATAGATAGATAGACAAGCAGATAGATGGATGGGTGAATGCCAGATACTAAAAGGCCAAATACACCTTATCATGCTCCAAACAATGGGAACTGGGTGGACAGAGAAGAAATAGAAGTTGTAGCCCTTCTATCTTCTCCTAACCTACCGTGCTCACATTTAACACTTAACTATGTCTTTGGCTGGAGTGGGTGGGACTAGGCTATTAGATCCCCGAGACCAGTTCCATGCTTTGAACTCCAATGAATGAAGGAACTTCACTAGCCTTCAAAAACTTCATGCGAATGTTTTGAGCCTAGGTAGAAAGTGTGATCAAAGCACATGGCGAATGTGTAAACTAAAAAATTTTATTACAGTAAAAGACACACTGTAATTAATCCCTCTCAAAATATCCCCCTCACTTCAAACACACCCATCAATCTTGCCACTTTCTGAGAAAGTTCTGTAAGTCCTCTTTTGTGTCTTTACAAGGTCTGATCAAAAATACAGTGAATGCTACCAAGTGACAAGCAAGGAGAAGTTAGGCTCATAATAATTTTACAGTGCATCTTCATCCACATTATTATTCATATCTAGAACCATGTAGCTGCTGGCTCTTTCCCAAAGTCAAAAATGACTATGAAAGGTAAACACTTTGAATTCTTTCAGAACACTGAATCATCCAAAACTACACAACTAATGACACTCAGGAAAGATTTCCAAACTGCATCAGAAAATGGCAAGAACGATGGGATAAGTGTGTATAAAAGAAGGAGGAGTAATTTGGGGAGAACGTCAATGTGTCTTTTACTGTAGTAACTTTTTTTTTAAATTTAAACACTGACCCCATTTTTCAATCACACCTTGTACACTGGATGACACCAACAGAACAAATCCAGAAGATCAGAATACTCTCAAAGGACAAGTCTTCATGTATGACATACTTATGAACTCCTGTAAAACTACTTTGTACCAAAGAATATTTTACATTAATTCTCTTAATTATATTAATTGTCCTAAGCACTTCATATCCTGGCTGATGCATTATCATATAGAAGGTGTGACTAATGCCAACTCTTAGCAATCAACTTAAAATGACCACAAAAGACATGATCACCAGTCACTTACCTTTATCATGTGAAAGCTTATCTTCACAAATTAACTATTATCACAGGAACTATAGATATGTATCTGTTTTCTTCAATCTTTACCTTACCAGGGTAAGAACTCTGACATGGTTTTCAGGCTACAAACTGAAAATATGCTCTTGTCCTTGGTGGATGTTTTCTCTGAAGCAGTAGACAATTCCTACTAGAGTAAGTGATACTCAAGCAGAAAAGGAAAACCTTGAGATCAGGAATGGGAGGCCAGGGTAATTCCAGTACTTTCTTACTACTCTGCCATCAGTGGCCCCTTTCTACATTTCAAAGATAATTTTGAATGGTTAAATTTTCCTATAAGGGTATATTTTTAGGAGTTCTGCTGATGTGAAACAATATCCCATTTATTAATCTAATGTGTTTGCTTATGCATTTATTAATGACATAGAAACACATTATTATTAGCATTTACCAATTAATTTTAATGTATGTTTAATTTGCTCAAATCCTACAAAAGTTTACTTGGATCAGAAGGTTGTGTAATGCAATACATGATGTTCAGTAAAAACACCATACAGAGAGTGCCAGATACAAAGATACAGAGGGTGTTAGACACCAGATGAACTCACATACATGAACATAATTTTCCTTTAATACTGAAAAAATAACTTATTTTAAAACTCTTTTAAAAAATAATTAAAACATGGATATGTAGCATTTTAAACAATCTCCAGTCTTATGTTTGAAATAAAACCCTTGAGATCACAAGAAAGTGAGTCATTCCAAACAAAAACGAGGAATTCAGTAGGTTTGGTTCCGAAAATTAGCAATTATTAATTCATCATGAATTTTAAATGTACATTACAAATAAAAATATGCAAATCAGCTAAACATTGGTCTCAATAGACAGTATCTTAATTAATAAACTGACTTTTATTTTTAAAGGAAAACCATTACATTTTCTTCTACAATTACAGAATACACCAGACATCAAACCACAAAACCTAAAATAGTATATCTAATCACTTATCTTTAAAAGCACATGTGCATTTTAAATACATGAGACAAGATTAGTAGTCCCATTTAAGTTCTTGTGTTAAGTTAAAATTCAGAACAGCAATCATTTTTAAGTGACAAAAGAGAAAGGCTTCTAATATCTTTTCAGTTTGGAAGAATAACGCTTTTACTTGACAGTTACTTACATGAGTTTGTATCAAAAAGAGAATTTGATAGAGACTTCTAAATTCATAACAATTGTCTATTTGTCTGTTTTTAATAATTTTTCTTTGGCATGTAATCCTCTTTAATTAGATTCCACTCTCTGTTGTTTCAAGACTCCATAAACTGGTGTCTTATATACCAGCTGCTAAAGCAGGAGTTACTGTATAAATGATATTCACAATGAGTATTTAGAAGGTTTACAATTATACCCTTGCTAATAAATTGTGCTATTTTCCCCAACAATTTTAAGTGCTAATCTTCAGCAGGCATTTTAAAATTAGCTAAAATTCTGTCAAGAGATTTACAAAAATTGTTAGCATGAAGATAATTATGTCACAGTCCTTGGACTCCATCTCTGATTGTGTGCATAAATCAGAAAATGTCAGCTGTGTTTTCCCTTAATAATTATCCTTGCAGCAATATATTATAGACTAAACTCCTATTATAATTTTTGTTTCTAGTTTCTAAAACACCAGACAGTTATTTCAAAAGTTTAGAACTGATTGAATAATTCATATTTTCCAGAATAATAAGTAATTATCAGTTCCAAAATTTTAAGCATCAGCAATAAGTAGATCAATATGGAAGGGATAAACTCAGTTTTCATGAACCTCCATCCTAAAGATCAAAACAATTAATTGTGATAATAATTTTTGAAAATATTAATTAGGAAATGATCTAACATAGCCAATGTTACACAAATAGTAGTAATAATACAAATAGAATTCTAAGACATACTTTATTTTAACTTCAATAATAGAGATATGAAGCACAGGAGTCTAAAATATATACCTGAGTACTTGGCATCTCGATATAAATTTTCTCATCTATAAAGTTTATAAAAAATTTACCTTTGAAAGGGAGTGAAATAAAAATACACTAAAATAAAATAAAGTCTCCCCCTTTTGCCCAAAACCAAATTAAAAATGTGCCTCCATTTCTCTAATCAAAAAAATTAGACAAAAATTAGATTTTTGACTTGAGCTGTATAATTACAATAAAAAATTTTTAGTGATCTTTATGTTGCATTAACTACATTAGGAAGTATTTTGTTTCATGTGTTTCTCAAGGTATTATTTTAGAATTAGCAAAGACAAAAATTCAAGGGCTTTGAGAACTTTAATGTAGTGTATCAAACTCTTTGAATATAGTAGTAAGGGCATGTGGCTCAGAGTTTATTATCCTAAAATGAATAAAAACCAGTACATCTTTCTCATACATTAATTTTACAAAAGGTACTTTGGAAGAAAAGTTTTCACACGTTTCTTTCAACAATATTCAATAGAGGCAGATTTTCTATGTAACCTAACTACTGTATTCCTCCAATGAAATCTCAGAGTAGAAAAATGTCTGGGCATGAAACAAATGGGAAATATTGATCATGTATATTATTACTGAAGTTAACATAAACTCTTCAGTCCTATCAAACAAACAAGATCAAATGAGAATCAGGAACACAGGAGCTACAGTCACGGATATCAGGAGATCCTCATGAATTAACTTTCTAAAACACAAGTTAAGCCAGATTTTCTTCGACATTAGTCAAACCAAAAAACTAAACTGCCTCCTGCAAAATACATAAACATCTCTTTACAATAGTTTTTTACAATTATTTTAGTAATTGACAAGTGATAACCCTGCTTTCTCTCAGTATTCTCATATACTCTTTAATATAAAAACAAGCTCAAAAGTCTAAATATAATAAATGGATAGATATTCTTAAATTTTTGATTATCATATCTTATTTACTAAGATTTTCGTTTATAAAACACATACCCTTATAAAAATTAAAAATACAAAGTTATACAGCAATAAAAAAGTTTCTCTAAAAAAAAAAGTTTCTCTACACATATTTCCTTGAATATTTAATTCCTGTCAGCTAGGCATCTAACCACAATTACACTCTTCCTCTAGAATTTTCCATGTTGTCACAGACAGTTTTTTTTTTTAAGGGGGAGGTATTTGTTTTTTCTATCTTGTTTTGTGGTACTGGGGATTGAACTAGGTCCTTCATACCAATGTACATCCTGTGTTATTTTTTTTAATTGTAATGATTAATTTTAATTTTAATTACTCTTAATTTTAAAGATTTAGTGCAGGTAAACAGGGTTGCACTAAATCATTAAAATACTCAGGCTGGGTTCTTGAATTTATGATTCTTCTGCCTCAATCTCCCAGATTGCAGGGATGACAGGTGAGTACAAATACATTTGGCTTTCTGTGCATATATCATGTGTCACATGCATGTGTGTGTGTGTGTGTGTGTGTATGTGTATGAGTTTCAGAGGGATTTGCTTTGTTAAAAATTGGCAATTTTTCTACGCATGAATGCATGAAGGTATTAGCAAGTTAATAAAGATACCTTCAAAATTCAAAACATTTAAATTCTGTCTTATTTAATAATCTTGTTAATGATAGAAATGCAATTCTTTCTATTATTTGTTCTGACTAATGCTATAATGCATGATGATCAAATAATGAGGCAAATTTTTAATTTAAAAAATATTACAACAAAAGACACATTGTCATAAACTAAAACACATCTCACTATTCTTGCCACTTTCTGAGGCAGTTCTGGAAGTCCTCTTTCATGGGCATCTTTAGTTGAACTGTTGTGGTTGTCTCACTGCCCTGAATGGATTAAAAATATTTACTTTGCATGGTTATTTATACTTTGGGGAAGAGCTAGAGCTGCATGGTGCCAGAATCAGTGAATAAGACAGATGAGAACACACTATAATATTTTTATGAGCTGTCTCTTCATTGTAGGACATTCAGTGGCAGCATTTACTATAAGTTCTTATAACACTTCACAAAGAAACTGAGAAAAGAATATGTTCAAAACTAATTCAGAAAGTGGCAAGAATGTTGGGATAAATGTGTTCAAAGGAGGAATATTTTGAGGGAGATTAATGACAATGTGTCTAACTATAATAAATATTTTAATATAAATATTCACTGTATATATCAATCACATCTTGAATACATTGGTACTCGTGATGATGAAAATAATGTGGGATAAATTACTCATAATGAAAATATTAACACTTTTTTCATGTTAAGATACATTAATAGAAAATTCGCTAAAAGTTCATAGCAATGAACAGCCCACTAGTAATATATGAAATTGTTTAGTTGCCTGAAATGTGGCTAGAACTAGATATTATGTTAATTCCCCAGATACATTGATTTGAAACTGAAATACATTTTAGAATTCCTGATTACTAATGAGGTTGAACATGTATTAAAGTGTTTATTTGTGATCTATATTTTCTCTTTTAGGTACTTTTTTTCATATCCTTTCCAATTTTTGTTCATATGTATTGTAAACATAAAAATTTCTTTTTTTTAGATTTTATTTTAAAGATAGTAAACTCTAACATACCATAACAGAACAAAGTAGTAGAACTGGTACAGAACTTCAAAGCAAGATACTAGGAAAATAATAACTACTGTAGTAAATCTTGTATCTTCACAATCGTTGACCATTCCATCAGGTATAGTAAAATCAAACAAACATAAAAATTTCCAAGCAATTATTTCCATTTGATTTTCTGCAGTAACTTTTGCCACATGAATTTTCTTCATAGTTTGCTATTCTTAAAGAATATTAGTTACAGTAACACAAAATGACATACTATGCTAGGCAGATAAACTGAATTTTAAGGAAATTTTATAGCATTAAAAGGTATAAATTAGTAGACAGAAAGAAAATATTGAAAATTTTAAAATGTTTTTAAATGCATGACCAAAACGAGAACTCTCATTTGACTACTGAATAGTAATAAGTTTTGAACTCAATATTATAATATTTTAGCATTTGAATCCGCTTTGGGCTGAAAAGAAACATTCAAGCATTCACCATTTTATGGTATCTAAAGCATAAACTTTAACATACTTGACTGACATATGAGAAATTTTTTGGAAATGGAGGTTAACTAGATACTGTATTTTTCTGAGATGAAACCATGAACATCAACACTTTTATTTATTTTTGTCATGTTAATAATTTTACTCCATTATTTTTCATGACATGGTCACTTAAATATTTAAAGTTAAAAAAAAGTGAAAATTTCTATGGGCCTGTGAGTTTTTTCCACTTATTGCTGTTTTTAAAATATTGTTTTAATTGAAAAAATAATTTATGTATGTATACAAATAGTGACAAACCCATGAAAGATAGAATTACATGCCATTCTCTACCTCTGGGATAGGCTGATTTCTAATTCTAAGAATCATCTCAAATCAGAGAATCAGACCTCGCTTCTTAAGAGTTCACCTTTTCTTTTTAATCCCTTGATAGTTTTATCTGTGTTGTAAAACAGTTGAAATAGAATTTTTTTTAAAGTTTGAAGTTTCAATTATTGTGTCTGTAGAAAAATTTAATTCAAAGCACATGAATATGAGTAATTTTCTCTACTGAACTTCACTGAAGGAAATTTCATCTGAGACAAGCATTTTTCTCCATGGAGGAAAATTTATGCACTATTAAAAGGTTAAATCCTAAAATAAAATAAATCAACTTAAATTAATGATCACCCTAAAAGATTTGCAAATTTATCCTATTTAAATATTCCTACAAGTTGGAGCACAGAAAAATTATAAGGGAAACAGTGCATTTATGGTACATGACCATTACAATGAGAATCAAATTTGAAAATTCAGTGAAGAGAGTTGATTATGTAGATTGCAAGGGCTCAGATAATTTACATGTGATGAAAATTACAGTATCAGTTTGAAATTAATGACATTATCAATCATCATTATTTCTAGAACCAGTCCTTTTATAAGATTATCATGAAGACAAGAGAAAACTGACCAAAAGATTAGTGACACTTTCATACCATCATAAAACACAAGTGGCTTAACTTGTGATCAAAAAATTTACTTATCAAAATTTCCAACAACCACACCTGAAAATATTACACTACAGTGCTTCTTTTACTCACTTATGGGCATATCTTATTAGTGATTATCATGATGCACACTCGAGCAGCAAAAATGAAAAGTGATGGTATCCATTCCCAAAGGACAGAGTGCTATGTTAAATACTGCAAAGGCTAAAGAATGATAATCACCTCATTGCTGAGGTTAATATGTTACAGAGTTATTCAGTTTACTTCCTCAAACTTGATGAGAGTATTGAAACCGCATTCTAGCAATTACCCAAAGTGAGTAACAGGGAAAACGTTTGTTTCTGAGTATAAAAGAGCACAAACATCGTTTTAATTTCAAAATGAACAAATATTAATCTCTCGTACTTTGTGCTGTGCATGTTTATTTTGTCATTCATTTTATTAAACAGGAATGAAATGGACACAATTGAAGGAATTATCCTCTGTATTGTAGACTACTGTACCCCTAGGGGTTTAACCAATACCTGATTCATACTACATATTCAATGAATGAATGAAAACATATTACATATGAGAGACAGATGTTGTATGAATATTAAAATTAAACAAAGAAAAGACTTCATAGACATTTTCTCTGGTGGACTAAATGCCCAGACCTTCTAGTATGTAGTAGTTCCTTTTTCCCACTAACGGAATTTCATTAATGGAAAATTTCACCTTTACCATTAATGGAAAATTTGATAAGCAGTGCCTTGGTAATGTAATTCTAGAAACCAATTAGCTTTACAGGAGAAGACAGTAAGCATGTTTCAGTTTTATTTTTTAATGAACATTTGTAATACATAAAGTAATATTTTTGCTGTACATATTAAATATTTCAACCTGATAAGCTGAATAATTATCTTGTCATCCTCATTAGAATAATTAAGTGCTTAATGTAATAATTAATGTCAATAAATATAATAAAATTAAATTATCAATACATATGTTAAATTGTAAAGGCAAAAAATTTCTTAAAGGGCTTAAGTTTCAAATGTAAGTTTTTAATGAAAATCATACAATGCAACTTAAGATGATATCCTGTTTAACTTATTATTTACTTTTATTTCTATTCAGAAAATATCTAGATAGGGTATTTGCATAACCCAAATATCTTAATGCTTTTTTCAGTTCATACAGGAATTTATGCAATTATTAATACCTTTTAATTTTAGTTTTATACTGATTTTACTAAATCATTACCATAGCTAACATGATGATCATTGTCATTATTTTAAATAGTTTAAATGTCGACTAGTTTCACAAAGATTATCATCACTCTGCTCATTGGCAGATGGCTGGAAGTACTGAACTGCAAGATGCCTTAAAAAAGCAATCAATGCTTGCTGAATTGAATTGACACTACCACTTTTTGATACAGTTATGAAGAGAAAATCAATATTGTTTAAAAGACCTATGAAAACCAAAAATTATAACCTCTCAGTGAATTAAATTCTTCACTCAGAATATTCTTTAATTCTAACCTAAAGCCTTTATATTTCCCATCCTCCAGTTTTGCTCTTAGTACAAATATTCGATAAATATTTGTGAAATCACGTGCTCTTATTCTCTACTCAATGGAGATGGAAAACAGCTAGTCATCTTTCATTTGTAAGAACACTTCACCCTTAAAAACTGTTATTAACTACCCACTTTTCCAGTCTCAAGACTAAACAATCCAATCCTTTAGTCTGGTTTCATTATTCTGATTTGTTTCTAAGTCTCAGTCCAAATACATTCCTATCGCAGGAATTCTCTCCGGGAACTCAGCTTTCCTTCTTCTTAATAGAGCTTTAAACTGGACAATTTATCTTACTCCTTTAGTCAGTTTTAAACAGTTCATATGACACTTCAGCTCTCTAGGACATTCAGATTTAGTAGTGGAGTCTATTTTACTTCATAGTAAATAATGCTTTCTACAGTATATTTGGCAGGATTTTATCATTAACTTTTCTTAGCATAATCTGATTACATGTAAACTGAATATGATTTTGAGAAAAAACAAGAGTCAAAAATACCCATGTGATATTTTATGATGTTTTTGAATAAGTTCATTGTCTGGCTCAAATCCATTATCTATTGAGCCATCTAAAAAATTCCCTGTGAACATTTGATATTGGCTATGACAGAACTTTTCTTTTTTAAATGATATTTTTTGTAGTTTATTAGTACATGTGTGTAGTACATTACGTTTAAATTCTTTATGGGAAGTTGGTACATGTACATAACACATATTAGCTCTTTATTCATTCCATTTCCTTCCCTCCTTTTCCCACCATGTATTTCTTCATCTCCTTCCTTTTTTTTTTTTTTTTTTTTTTTTTTTTTTTTTTTTTTTTTTTTTTTTTTTTTTTTTTTTTTTTTTTTTTTTTTTTTTTTTTTTTTTTTTTTTTTTTTTTTTTTTTTTTTTTTTTTTTTTTTTTTTTTTTTTTTTTTTTTTTTTTTTTTTTTTTTTTTTTTTTTTTTTTT
>RJWM01017478.1:0-43015 GCA_004363535.1 Dasyprocta punctata | reverse complement strand
CGCCCGCGCTGCCGCCGCGCCCTGCAGGACGAGCAGCCGAGCCGGGCCATGGGACACGCGGCGGGACGCGGGGCATGAAGTTGGCCGCGCGCCGGCCTCTGAGCGGGGGCGCGGCGGAGTCGGGAGCCACCCGCGTGTAGAGCCGCTCGGTGCGCCATGGAGCTCGGGGGCCCCGGGGCGCCGCCCCCGCTGCTGCCTGGGCTGCTGCTGCTCCTGGGGACCGGCCTTCTGCAGGGTAAGTTTCGGGGCTCCAAGCTAGACCCGTTGCACCGGCCTGGGTGCCCGGGACCCCAAAGCCAGAAAGCCAGAAAGCCAGAAGAGGGAAGGTTCTCGCTGCGGTGCCAAACCGCGGGTGCGCGCAATGGGGCGGCCACAGAGACGCCCCCACCCGCGAGAGGCGCACGCTGTCCTTTGGCGCAGGCTGAGCCCGGCCAGGAAGGAGCCTCGCTCCGCTGACGTCGAGAGAGGGGTTTGGGTGAGACGCAGGGGCTCTGACTGCCTGTTCGAGCGGATCCAGCACCTCCTGCCGGGATGGCTGTGGAGCCCGAGGGGGTCGCCCACCCGTCAGCTGACCTGCAGACCCCCACGTCTGCTCCTGGTTTAGCCATCAGAGTGGTGCAGACTCTGCCCTTGGAGGCCCCCACCCCACCTTTTCTGCTCCCCCAGGCTCCCTCCGCCTCCCATTCTTCCCATTCTCTGGGCAGCACCCTTTGCCTGGGGCTTCCAGCCTTCTCAGTGAGGAGGGGCCCCCGCCTTCCTGCTCCAGTGAGCTGGGGAACCACGAGTGCCGAGTGCCTGTGGGGGTCCTGGCTGGAGCCCGTGTTCCCAGGTGTGTAAGACTGGCTCCTCCAGGAGCCAGTGGGTGGCTCTCGGGTGAGCGGACCCAGCAGGGAGCAGGGCTCTCCCCTTCCATGATGCAGCTGCCCAGAGGAGGCAGGGAGCCCCGAGGCCACGAGGGGAGTCTACTGGAGGGGACGGGACACAGATGGGCTGGCTGCTGGCGGCGGGACTGGGCAGTGAAGGTGGCTCGCCCCTGAAAGCCTCGTGGGGCTCAGGGAAGGCACCCCGTGTGTCTACCCAGGAATACAGGTTGCCTGTGGCCCTGAGGGTTCGGGGATCCCACCAGGGTCAGCACTGACCCCCTGCCCCCTGTGCAGGCACTGCTCCCTCTGTGCAGTAACCCTGGGTTCCCCACAGCCGCAGGAGGCAGGTGCTCCCAGCTCGGGCTCCTGGCTCCCCTCCTCCGTCTCCCTGCTCTTGTCCTCCCCACGCTGCTGGCACCTCCTGTCCTTTGTCTCCAGTGGTCACTGTAATACAGTGCTCCCCTCGGTAGTCACTAGCTGCTGGGGAGACGCAGCCTTTACTGCGTCCTGTGGTGAGGTGCAGGGTGCCAGGAAGGCCTGAGCCCACCTGAGGGGTCTGGAAAAGGCTTCCCTGAGGAAGTCACAGTTCTGGAAGCAGGGGAAACCGAGGCCGAGAGTGGGGCAGAACTTGCCCCCGGAGAAGCAGCAGAGTGTGAAGGGTTCTCCGTGGGGTGGGGGTGTGTGTGAGGAGCTGGAAGGAGGGGGCTGTGCCGGGGGCCTGGGGTGGCGCTGGAGGAGGTGCGTGGACCTGCACCCAGCCACCTGCCGGTCTCTCTCACAGTAAGCAGCCACGCAGAGACCCGGGCCCACGCAGAGGAACGGCTCCTGAAGACCCTCTTCTCCGGCTACAACAAGTGGTCCCGGCCCGTGGCCAACATCTCGGATGTGGTCCTTGTCCGCTTTGGCCTGTCCATTGCCCAGCTCATTGATGTGGTAGGTGTGGGCATGGCGGCCGAGTAGCCCTGCAGGGGAGGAGGTGGCTGGGCTGGGTGGAGGACACCTTGAAGCGGTCACGGCTATGTGTCTGGCCATGACGAGCTGGCCAGAATGAGCCCAGCAGGTGGACCTTCCTGACAGCCCCGCTCCCAGCCCTGCCTTTCCTGCTCCATAGAGAAAAACCAGGTGACCAGGCTTTCGGCTGTGGCACCTTCAGGAGCCAAGAATGGAAAACGCCTCTGTGGGCAGGGACAGGCAGAGCCACCGCCTAGCACAGTCGGGCTGCAGGGGCTTTTCTTGTGGCACTGGGTGGCTGGGGCAGGCATTGCTGTGCCCTCCCTTACACTTGGCCTGGGTCTGGGCCGAGGCTCCTGAGTATCCGCTGCTCTGGCTGTGGGGTCTGGTTGAGCCTCAGGCTCTGTGGACCTTCCTGTGAAGGTCCGAGAAGGTTGCGAGAGGGCATATAGGGTCCAGCCAGGGGCCCCTGCAGCTTGGACCAAATTATGAGGAGCCCCTGGTCAGGGAGCAATTGGAAGCCACGTCACAGCCCCTGGAAGCACACTGCAGGAGACCCAGGGCCTGGTGCGTGGCAGGGAAGCTCAGTTATGCACCCAGCATAACTGGGTCCTGCTGCACTTCACGCTAGGCCTTGGAGTGTGGGTTGTGGCTGCTCAGAGGGAGGAAGGGGCAGGCCATGGCCTTGCCAGTAGGGGGCCAAGGCCATCTGGTTAGAAGGGCTTGAGTTTTCCTATGGAAATCCAGTCAGCTCCAGTTCACTAGGCCCGGGGACAGAGCCTGGGTCTGGCTGGGGGTGCCAGGGGCTGCCAGTGTGTGGGAGGTTCTGGTTCTAGACGGACTCAGCAAGTTGGGTGACCCTGTGCTGCGCTAGTGTTCTTGCCAGATGTGGGCCGAGTGAGCAGCATCCGGGGCTTTGGGAAGTGAGTTTCTGGGCTGCACAGGGATGTGCATGGACCCCAGCGGGGAGCCCTGTTCCGAGGTGACCGCTCAGACTCCTGCCGTGCAGTGTCCTGGAACCAGCCCTTCGGTGATCCTGCAGCGTCCCTGGCTGGGGCCCAGCCGGAGGACAGTGCAAGGTGGGCGTGCTCCGTCAGCCCTGCTGAGGTTTGCAAACGTGGTTGCAAAGTGGTGGCTGGCGGAGGGCGCCGCTGGCCGCTGCTCAAGGCTCCAGGTCTACCGCCTGGGTTCCCGCCCGAGCCTGACGGGGATCCCCAGTGCCCCCCGAGGCCACAGCATCCCGGGTTTGCCAGGAGACAGAGAGGCCCAGAGCACAGCCAAGACCCCAGCAAGGGCTGTGGCTCCCCGCGCTGGAGCTGGGTGGGGTCGTGTGCGAGCACTTGGGCCCTGGCCGGAGCCCGGGGCTGGAAGAGGCCTCGCTGCGTCTGGCGCAGCCTGCGCGTGTCCGCCCTGGTTCCTGCTCCTAGGCCACCTGGGTGTCTGTCGGGGGTTGCCTGTGTGACGGCTGTGCGAGTTCACACCCTGGCGCAGCTGCGGCAGAGGCCATGGAATCCCCGGGTTTCCTGACCTGATGTGGAGTCTCTTTGATGTGGGTGCAGGCTCCAGGGACACCGGGAGGGACAGCTGACCACAGGGGAGGGACGCTTCGCGGGAGGGTCTCACACAGCCACCGCGCAGAGTATTCCAGGGCCCTGGTGCCCTGGTGGGGATGGGAAAGGCTCCCCAACTTCTGGCATCCCGACGAGGGACTGGGTCATGCAGGGATGCGACTGCGCAGGGACCTTGTCATGTGGGGTCGAGGTTGTGCGGGCAGCACAGGGCGGCAGCCGCGCTGAGGCCGGGCAGCAGCCTCGGTGCTCTGCACCACGTCCCGCTCTTCAGTGTCCTGCCGGGGAGCAGCTGGCTCCAGCAACTTCCTCCGAGGCTGGGTGGGCGCGGCGTGGGGCTCGCAGCGTCTGGGAAGGAGCTCGAGGTCACTGGAGCCAGCGGCACCTTGTGCCCAGTTTCTTTCTGGAAAAGTTGTGCGGCTCTCGTCCCCCGCCCCCGAATCCTCTTGGGCCACCATTCCGGGCTTGGTTGCCTCTGGGGACAAGGTGATCACTCTCTCTGAGGGCCAGCGCTAGGAGACTCAGGCCCGGAGGGGACGATGTGTCGCCGAGCAGGGTCTCAAGCTGCCTTCTCGCCTGTGTCCTAGGATGAGAAGAACCAGATGATGACAACGAACGTGTGGGTGAAGCAGGTGAGTAGAGGGCCTGCCATGCCCCTGCCCTCGCCCCGTGCCCCTCTCACCCACGGCTGTCTGTCCTACCCAGGAGTGGCATGACTACAAGCTGCGCTGGGACCCCAGTGACTACGAGAACGTCACCTCCATCCGCATTCCCTCCGAGCTCATCTGGCGACCGGACATCGTCCTCTATAACAAGTGAGCTCATGGGGCCCTGGTGGGCTAGGGCTGGGCCTGGGCCCGCAGGGAGAAGTCCGGGGTCTGCGGCGGCGACCCCTGGGCAGTGCGGAGTCTGAGGATATCAGGGGACTGAGGTCTGAATGGTCGGAGCCAGAGGAGCCTGGGTCCTGCCTGCCCACACCAGCCCGATGCTGAGGGGTCTCCTCTCGGTTCCTGCCAGCCTCCTTCCTGCGGGCAAGAAAGGGTGTCGCACCCCTGCCCTGTCCACACTCACATGTGAGCTCACGGCTCGCACGCTCACAGCTTGCTTACCTTCCTCTGCGTGATTTTTGTACCCAGCTTCCTGCCGAAGTCCACCTTCTGGAGAAAGCACGAAGCTTCAGGGTGCTCTGGGAGGTGGGGAGGGGGCCCCAGCATGGTGTCGCCATGACTTTGACACCCAGATGGCACCGGCCAGTTGGCAATCCTGGGGCACCATGCTGTCAGCTCCTGAGAACCGAGCTTGTACCTGGGATCCAGCGTGGCGTTCCCAGGGATTGGCCGTGGAAGGGTGTGGCATCTCCAGCTTGTCCTTCTGTGGCCCTCACCAGGGGTTTGCTCCATTGGTCCTGGAGGCACAGCGGCCAGCTCTTTCTAAGCTGAACGCCCCCAGGGACAGCTCTCCAGTGCAGGACCCGGTGGTGGCAGCTCTCGCAGCACTTATAAATAAAGACAACGGAAGCCCCTTGTCGTCCTGGCCCTGACCATCTGCCCACAGCCCCTCCAGGCCCCAGGGTGTCTGCCTGACCTACAAACGTCCCTATTTGATTAGGAATGATTGGGCTACTCTCCTACTTAATTGAGTCCAGTAATGGCTGCAGCCTTGGCACGTGAAAGGGCTTGGGAAGCTTCTCTGGGATGCATTAAGGGAAGGCGGCCAGCGGTGAGCGGGGAGAATTGTGGCCACTGCTCTTCCCGTGGGGCAGGCTCTCTGCCCTTGGCAACTGTCCAGTGTGAACCACGAGCCCTCGCCGGCTGCACAGCTCCAGGCGGTGCGTAGCTTGCCCAGGGCAGGACAGACGGGGTGGGAGTGGGCGGGCAGGAGTTCTGCTGCGCCTCTGTGCGGGAGCTCACAGGTCCGAGTCAGGCAGCTCAACCCCAGTACTCTGTCCCGCAGGCTGCAGGGCCTGGGAGGTGCCCGGAGTGATGTGGGACTGGAAACCTCCCTGGAAGCTGCTGGTCTGAGGGCAGGGCTGTCCCGCAGCCCTTCAGGGGCCATGCCCCGGGCACCTGTGGAAGAGCAAAGAGTCAGGAACTGCTGTGCAGGGTCCTGAGAGCTCTGCGGGCCCTCCGCACCCTCTGCACAGCTGTGGGGCCAGAGCTGGAGGGGCAGGAGCGGGGCCGCCCCGCGTCCCGGGAGACCTCTTTCCTGAGACTCCAGTGCAGCCCCCGTGAGCCCGGGCCAGCGCCCTGTGCCGAAGGCCGAGTCCTCTTCACAGACTCGGGGCTGCAGGCTGGGCTGGCAGGCCAGCGGCGCAGTGGGGCGGCAGAGCCCGGGGCGGGGCTCTGAGCAGAGTGCCCCCACTGGGGCGCCTGCAGCTGCTGCGTCTGACCGCCTGCCGCGTTTGCTGAGCGCAGGATTCACACACTCGCCGTGCGCGAAGCGTTGAGTTTTTGCGTGGGGTGTGAGGCTCTGATTTTTGGAGAGTTGGGGCTGGGAGAGAGAAGCACTGCAGGGCCGGGTCCACACGGGCTGAGATGTGTGGCAGGATCCGCCTCCGCTCCGCTCTGCTCCGCACCGCCCGGGAGCCTCACTGGGATGCGTGTGGCTCCCTGCCTCTGCCGCAGCCGCACAGTGAGGGGAGCCCAGGATGGTCTCAGGGCTGGGGAGGGCCAGCCAGGGAGACCTAGGGACTCCAGTTGGGTGACCTTGGGGTGCTGCTCATCCCTGGTGGCTGCCTTGGCCCATGACCGGTCAGGACTGATGGTGGGGGTGGCCCCTTCTGCCTGTCCACCCCCCGCTCCCTGCCGAGGCCCGCGATGGGCAGATGGCGCCTGCAGAGTGTATGGCAGAGCCTGGTGGTACCTGATGAAGCTTTGCTGCGTGGTGTTCAGGGCCTTTTGTGCATCTGCCCCAGGTGTCCTGTCACCTGCCTCCCAAGGCAGTAGTGTACATGGGCTTGGGGCCACACCCCTGCTGAGCTTGGTTCCTCTGCTCCTGGGCCCTTCCCATATGCGTCCCGTGTGCAGGACAGGTCCAGTCCCATGACCTCCAGGGTGCACTCTGGTACCCAGTAGGACTGGCTGCCAGCACCAGGACCAAGGAGGACCTGGCATCCAGCGCTTGTGACCCTCGAGTGTCAGCCAGCAGAGGGGGTTGTTAGGCGGAGTCCCTGTGGAGTCCCTGCGGTGTCCCTGTGGAGTCCCTGTGGTGTCCGGGTGCCTCAAAGGCAAGGGCACTGCCGCATCTCAACACCTTCAGAGGTGTGTGTGTGTGTGGAGCCCTGGGAACAAGGCCCAAGACTGGCCCTGGAGCCCCACCTCGAGGGCTGATAGCCATCGCCAGCAGGAGTGACACTTGGCATGGTGTGGCAGGCATGGCTGTCCCTCCTCTGCGCTCTGAACCACATACCCGCCGTGACAACCCGAGGCGCCCAGGGCCACTGTAGCCCCATGCTCTGCCCTCGAGGCCCCAGGTCTTTCTTGGTGGAATGTGGGCGTGCTGGTGCAGGGGAGGATGTCGGGGTGCAGCACATGTGGGCCTCACCCTGTTCCTCTCCTTCCTGTGCAGTGCGGATGGAGACTTTGCGGTCACCCACCTGACCAAGGCCCACCTGTTCCATGATGGGCGGGTGCAGTGGACGCCCCCCGCCATCTACAAGAGCTCCTGCAGCATCGACGTCACCTTCTTCCCCTTCGACCAGCAGAACTGCACCATGAAGTTCGGGTCCTGGACCTACGACAAGGCCAAGATCGACCTGGTGAGCATGCACAGCCGTGTGGATCAGCTGGACTTCTGGGAGAGCGGGGAGTGGGTCATCGTGGACGCCGTGGGCACCTACAACACGCGGAAATACGAGTGCTGCGCCGAGATCTACCCCGACATCACGTACGCCTTCATCATCCGGCGCCTGCCGCTCTTCTACACCATCAACCTCATCATCCCCTGCCTGCTCATCTCCTGCCTCACGGTCCTCGTCTTCTACCTGCCCTCCGACTGCGGCGAGAAGATCACGCTGTGCATCTCCGTGCTGCTGTCGCTCACCGTCTTCCTGCTGCTCATCACCGAGATCATCCCGTCCACCTCGCTGGTCATCCCGCTCATTGGCGAGTACCTGCTCTTCACCATGATCTTCGTCACGCTGTCCATCATCATCACCGTCTTCGTGCTCAACGTGCACCACCGCTCACCGCGCACGCACACCATGCCCGCCTGGGTGCGCAGGGTTTTCCTGGACATCGTGCCGCGCCTGCTCTTCATGCAGCGGCCGTCTGTGGTCAAGGACAACTGCCGGCGGCTCATCGAGTCCATGCACAAGATGGCCAGCACCCCGCGCTTCTGGCCTGAGCCCGAGGGGGAGCCCGACATCCTGAACGGCTCCCGCAGTCAGGGCCCGTCTCCCACCCCGTCCATCGGTGCCCCTGCAGAGACACCGGTGGAACCTCAGCCTTCTGGAAAGTCGCCCTCCAGCCAGACACCTGCTCTGCAGCCCTCGGGGGCCGAGAAGGGCAGCCCCTGCCCCTTGCCTAGCGCCTGTCCCCTGCCCAGCAACACCAGGGCCCCCGGGCTCACCAAAGCCAGGTCCCTGAGTGTCCAGCACATGTCCAGTCCCCGTAAAGCAGCAGAGGGCAGCGTCCGGTGCCGATCTCGGAGCATCCAGTACTGCGGTCCCCGGGATGGTGCTGCCTCCCAGGCCGACAGCCCGACAGCTGACTCCCCACCCTCTCCGAAGGCCCATTCAGCTGAGCTGCCCCCAGACCAGCCCTCTCCGTGCAAGTGCACATGTAAGAAGGAGCCGCCTGTGGTGTCCCCGGTCACCGTGCTGAAGGCCCGCAGCACCAAAGTGCCACCCCGGCACCTGCCCTTGTCACCGGCCCTGACTCGGGCAGTCGAGGGTGTCCAGTACATCGCTGATCACCTGAAGGCCGAAGACTCAGATTTCTCGGTGAGTCCGGGCCCCATGGCTGTGTCTGGGAGGTGCCCCGGGCCCAAAGGGATGAGCAGATGCCCTGCATCTCTGGCCGATGACTGAGACCCAGGCCGCTCAGCTCCGGGTGCACAGTGAGGCTTCTGCCTGGCAGCCCCGTGGGTCACGAAGCCAAGTGGGGGCTAAACAGGACAGGTGTCCAGAGTAGCTGGTGGACAGCAGGGGACGAAGATGGCATGCCTTTGGGTGCTGGGCCTTGGAAATCCTGCTGGGGGGCAAGGCGAGCGCGGCCACCAGCAGCAGAGTTCAGCACAGGTTTTCCCTGCAGCATTCAGGCCACTGTTGACCTCGGTGGTGGGGCTGGGTCCACATGTGCCTTCCTCTGAACACGGGCGTTTCTGGCTCGTGTAGCCCTGGGGGCGAGCTCCTGTCTGTTTGGGCAAGGTGTTGGGACATAGGACAGAGGAGTAGGGCTGACGGAGGCCAAGGGCCGGGCTGGACAGTCTCCAAAGCTGCCCAGACACAAACACACTGGGGACTCCAGAGAGCAGGTCCTGGGTTGGGGACCCCACCCGCCTGCTCTTCGCGCTCAGTTCGAGCCTATGAGTGGCTAAGGCTCGAGGCTTGGCTGGGTCCCTCCAAGCATCCCAGCTGCCTGATCGGAGGCAGGCATGCAGCTTAGGCTCCTCGGGCAACGGGCCCAGCTCTGGGCTAGCACTGCCTAGCCCCTGCTGTCAGCATCGCTCCTCTTTCCTTCTGTGATATTTGCCAACCTTTCCCACCGGGACCCTCCAGGGCTGGGGTCTTGGCTCAGATAAGCCTGGGACTCAGAGCTCTGTGGGGCTGGCAGGGCTGCTGGCTGTGTCGTTGTAGCCTCTGCCTGCTGGGGGTCCAGGTGGGGCGAGGGGAGACCTGGAGGCTGGGTCGGGGTGGGGAGGTCAGGTCCTGCTCAGCCTGGGGCCTCTGCCATGTCAGCTGCACCATCTACACCGAATTGGCAGCTGTCCTTCACGGTGACGTTGCCCTGGCCTGGTGCCTGCCACAGCCCCTGCCACTGCAGTCCCTCCCGGGGACCCTTGGCTTCTTGCTAGCTCCCTTCCCCAGCCCGAGGGCCCCAGCTGTCAGACACTTGCTTCCTGGAGCTGAAGGGGAGCTGTGCCCACACCCCAGGGAGTAAATTGTGGCCCCTCAGAGTCAGCCCGCTGAGTCTCGAGAAGCTGTGAACCTATTCTGGAGTTTTCTAGAAAGTTATGGGCTGCCCAGACCTGCCTGGGAGGTGCCAGCTCTGAGACCTACCTTGCTGTGGTTCCTGAGACACACGTGAGTGGGCTGCTGGCTCATTGCTGAGATAAAATCCCTTGTGGAGGTTTCAGGCCATAACTGGCTGACTCCAGGGTAGCATGGCAGAGGAGCAGCAGTTCACGGCGGTGGAGGACAGCGAAAGCAGCGAGAAAGAGGAGGGAGAGAGAAGGACAAGTCGCTTTCTGTCCCTGACATCATATGCAGGCTTCCCGCCTGAGGGCAGTCAAGCATTCACACCCATAATCCCAGCATTGGACCCTAAATCGATCGCAAACTCTAGATTCAGCCACCTCTGAAAAGCCAGCCCCCTCTGACTGCATGAGGTTTTGGGGGCCATCCAGACACAAACCGTAACAGCCAGTGAGCACCACTGATGCTGTCAGAAGTTTAATCAAAATCCGCACGAGCCAGGCTTATTGCCAGCTTGGGGCAGGGGAGTTGCAGCTTGAGGGCCCCCTCCCACCCCGTGCTGATCTGCTGATGCTGACCCAGTTCTGATTCTGGGGGGCAACACTGGTGGCAGGGCCGTGGACAGCAGGGAGGCTCTGGTCTGCTGTCTGGTTTGTCTCAGGGTGGGCTGAGTGCCGGGCGCAGGGAAAGAGTTCAAGGCCATCAGAAAGAGCCTGGCAGGCCTGCTGCTCCGCCTCTCCCAGACCTGAATCCCAGAGGGCTTTTTATTTAGAAGCGACCGCGTTCGCACTGAGGCTTTCTGAAAGTAACGGAGCCATGGAGATTTGGTTTAGAACCATCAGGATGCCTGAGATTGCTTTGAAAAATCAGGGCAGATGCCCCACACGGGAACGCTAACCTCTGTCCCTGTCCCAGGCCTGCCAGGCCTGCCCATCCCCCTGCTGGTCGGAGCTGGTGCCTGCTGCCTCTGCTTCTGGCCACTGCTGTCCATCAGCCTGCTGGCCCCCGGGACCTTCCCAAAAGCCGCTCCAGTCAAGCCCGGGGCATCCCAAGCTCTCCCTGACAACTGCCTAGTAGGGTTTTCTGGCGCAATAGAGAAGCAAAAGGAAAGAGAAAGTGGCCTTTATTGAGGACACGGAGAGGCGCCCACAACCCACGGGGGTTTGGCTTTCTCTTCTGACCAGATACAGAGGGGGCAGAGGGTTATATGACCTCTGATCGGAAGCAGCACGTGGGGCGGGCATTGATGACGTGCGAGGAACTGATTGGAATTCTCTTCACATGCACGGGAAAGGAAGTTGTAATCAGGGCTGAAGGGGAAGAAGGAGGAAGTGGTCTTTGCTCTGGCCTTCTGCCACGTTAGACCACCGCCATAATGTGCAGTAATTTATGCTAGGGCAGGAACCTTTCCCTGTCCGCCACACAGCACAGGCAGCGGAGCAGGGCCTGCAGCAGCCTCGGGCTGCAGAGCAGAGCAGGCCAGGGCCACGTGCAGAGGTGTCTCCCAGGGACCTGCCGGCCCCAGGCCTGGCCAGGTCAGTCTCCCGGGATCCTTGCTCTGGGGCCCCCCGGGGGAAGGGGCTGCCCTGCATTAGCCCCTAGCAGAGACAGATGCCTGGGTGGGGCTCTGCTCTCGTAGAGGTGCAGCTGGGGCCCCTCCTTCCATTGCTCGTGTCTCTGTGTTCCATGTGTCACAGGACAGTCCAGCTGGGGACAGAGTGAGGCAGACGGGGCTTCATGTGCGGCTGCTGCCACAGTCTGCCCGCTGTCCCGACTGCGCCACCATTGCCGTGGAGTTGTCACTGGCAGCCTCCTGCTCCAGGTCAGGCACGTGCCAAGCTATGAGCACCCCCCCAGGGCAGGGGTCAGGCCGTGGCCCTGGCTCTTGGGACCTCCCTTGCCACGGGATTCTCCTTGGGAATTGGCGTGTTACCCAGCGCCCCTGACCTGCTCCCTCAGAGCCCGGGCTGGAGGCGTCAGCTCTCGGGCCCCGCTGCCACCACCTGTGCAGTGAGCAGGTAGACTTGGCCTCTGTGGCGTCTCCCCTGGCTGTGGCCGGCCGAGGACAGACGTTGCAGGCAGCCACGCAGCCCTCCCAAGCGGCTGATCTCTGCCTTCTTTGTTCTCAGGCAGCCTGAGGTGGGTAAAGTCAGCTGGGCGCAGTGCTAGCCCCCAGTCTCCTGTGGGGTGCCAGGGAGCGCTGCTCCATCCGAATCCAGGGACCCACAGACGAGTGCCTTACAGGCAGCCTGCACCCCGACTGCTCCCCACAGTGCTTCCCTGCGTGGGCCCTGCAGCAGCCGTGCCGAGTCGAGGTACTGGCTTTTCCAGTGCTAGCGGCACGGTCATTTGGGTGTACTCCCGCCCACTCGTCACCTCGGGGCAGGCGTGTGCTCAGGCGCGTGCAGGCGGCTGTGTAGGTGTGCCTGCGGGTGCATACCTGGTGGGAACCGAGAACCTGCCACTTGAAGCCCTAGCTTCCGGAAGGTTATCCGGCCGCCGTGAGGCCCGGGCTGGGAGTGACTCAGAGTCTGTCCGCAGGTGAAGGAGGACTGGAAGTACGTGGCCATGGTCATCGACCGCATCTTCCTCTGGATGTTCATCGTTGTCTGCCTGCTGGGCACCGTGGGCCTGTTCCTGCCACCCTGGCTGGCCGGCATGATCTAGGGGTGGGGCCGGCTGGCCCAGGCACCTACGGGGCGCGGCGTGGCTGGGCCTGTTGTCGGTGGCTCTGTGGGCCGTGCCACTCGCCGTTTGTCCCCGTCTTCCATGCCTGCTGTGAGACGGCCTTGGAAAGAGACACTGCCTCCCGAGGGAGCTGGAGTTTGGGGGTTGGTTCTGGTCACGCAGTGGCCAGGGAGGGGGCTGCAGGGGGCTGGCGCGTGATCCTTCTGTCCACAGGGCAGTGTCATGGCTAAGCCCATTAAAGTTTCTCCAGAGTAGAGGACACGTCCCTCCTGAGCTTCAGACAGCGCACACTTGCCTGAGCCTGTCAGACGCCAGGGGTCGTCCTGTCATGGGCCGTGAGGCTTTGTCACCTCTCTGTCCCCTCTGCCTTGTCTCCATGGGGCCCAGCAGCCCAGGCAGCTCCCTGTACTGTACTGACGTCACCCCGCCCGGCTTGCCAGGGAGACCTGGTGCATTCATTTCGTCTCATGGAGCTCAGTTATTGAGAATGCAGTGCTGTGCTGAGGAGCCTCGTGCAGGAGCGGCGTGGACAGCCCTGTGTCCAGCCCCGAGTGGCCAGCTCACGGGGACCTGTGGTGAGCATGTCCCAGAGGCCCAGTGAGCCCAGAGCCCCACGGGCACTTGTGCTTTGGACTCTCCCTGTAGGGTAGGACCCCGAGCAGACTCAGGCCCTCCGGGCTCTCCTCTGACACCCCCACTGTTTACAGCCCAGCGGCCCCTCGGGCCTGAGGACTGCAGGAAGGGTTTCCTGTCACAGTCGCTGTGGTCAGGCCACGGTCCCCCTCAACACACCCTGGGACCTTGGGTGGAAGGGGTGGAAGGAGCCCAAGCTGCTGTATGGGCTGGGGACCCCTGGGGCTTCCAGACAGGCCAGGGCCCTCTGACTTGTCCTCCAGGGGCCTGAGACCAAGGAGTGACCTTATCCAGCTGCCTGGCTTGTCCAGAAGTGTGGGGGTTCAGGTGGTGCCCCACCAGACAGCGATCTCAAGTGCCCGGGGGCTAGGGTGGGAGGCGTCTTCCTGTACAGTGGCCCCAGCCCTTTCCCTCCACGGGCCCCCACTAGCCAGGGGAGGCCCTGCCTCCGCAGCCCTCTCAGCCCTGCGCCTGAGCTGGTCTCACCTCAGGCAGGAGGTGCTTGGGAGAACCGAGGGAAGAACTTAGCCTGGAGCTGGTGCACACTGCGTCTGTGCACGGCTGCCACCAAAGGTTGCTGGTCTCTGCTGGACGGTGACGTCAGGATGGGGGAGCCACCTGGGGCTAGTGCCATCCATACCCTCCCACCTGCAGATACCCCCAGGGTCCCTGTGAAAGGGGATCCCAAATCTCTTGCCAGTAGAGGGATGCAGAGGCCTACGCCCTGAGTCCTGGGCGTCCCCAGGGCTCTGCACTGTCACAGGCACCGAAGGCCCCACCTGCTGAGCAAGGTCTGCACTGGTGCCAGCCACACCCACCTGCCCTCAGCAGGATCTCCAGGGTATTAGCAGAGACCCTGGGTGGTCGAGTTCACACAGCTGGGGGCTGAGACCACAGGCTGGGAGGAGGGGGAGGCTGTGGGTTTCAGATAGGAGCTCCAAGATCCAAGTTGCATAAGCGGATCCAGCTGACAGATGTGTGGGCAGCTGTGGAGCCCCTGGGCAGGGCAGCTGCAGATGTTCTTTTCTGGGTCAGAAGCAGTGAGTAGCCAGGGCACTCCTGCCAGGCAGCTCTCCAGCTACCCAGAGACTCCAGGAAAGGGGAGAAAGCGGCTGTGTCCCCCACGCCCAGCTTCCCATGTCCTCCCTCAGTGTTGATTTGTAATTGAGGAAAAGTTTACTTAAAGCGAAAGGCACAATATGAGACCTTCTGGCCGGTGCGTGTTAAGAGAGAGGATGGCACTGCCCCTGGCCTGGCAATGCATGGGCGCCACTCCCCAGTGCTTCTGGGCCTCTGTCCCTCCCGTCCCAGGCCAGCAGCTGCTCTGAGGTGACCACCTGAGCCCGGCAGCACTGGGCCCCGCACGCCGCGGACACGGATGGCGCATCGGAACCTTCAGCGTGCGGCTCTTTTCACTCAGTATGACGACGTCGACGTCCATCTGTGCTGTGTGCATCGTAGTTCCCTGCTGTGCTGTGTTTCGGTTTAGTTGCTGAGCAGTGTCCTGTCTGAATAAACCGAGTCGCTGTGTGTTTATCACGGGCTTTGCTCCCTGTCGTCGTCACTGTGGGTCACGGTGCTGTGTGTGTCCGCCTCTGCGCACGTTCCCATTGCTTCTGTGTCTAATCGTCTCTCTTTATTTTATGTACATTTTAATGTTTTGACATCTCAGGGACCTTTTCGGACCCATGACTGCCCCTCCCGGAGCTGGCTGATTCCCAGGGCGCTGTGCTTGCCTGGAGTCCCCTGCCACAGGCAGCCACCTCCAGGGCTGTGCCTCCGCCTTGCTCCAGACCCACACCAGCCAGTGTTTCGCTGCCCTCAGGCAGCCGCGGCCCCTGCTGGCCCCTGGAGGCCGCCTCCCTGCCTCAGTGTCCACGCTGGCCACGCACACTGAGTCCTCTGTCCTGCCCAGCCTCCCGACCCCTGGTGCTCCCCCTGTGGCCATGCCTGACAGGCCAGGCCACTCCTCTAGGGAAACAGCGGCCTTTCCAGTGGTCTGAACGAAGACCCAGGCACACAGCCAGAGCTGTCCTGTGTCCTGCGTGGGCAGCTCATCCCGAGGCAGAGGTGGCCGCTCTGTGCCCTGCAGTGGCTGAATTCTTGTGCTTTCCTACCGGAACTGTGGGAAGGTCTGGTTTCCCTGTATCCGGGACAGTTCTGGGAGGAGCAGGCTGGATGCAGCTCACACGGAGCCAGTTGCGCTGGGGCGAGGCCACTGTGTGTCCACGCACCGCCCGGCCGGCCTCCCAGGGAGCAGGGTGACAGTGGCCCAGCAGAGCCTCTTGCTGTCTGGCCTTTCCTTGGCCCAGGTTGCGGTCCCTGAGATACACCCGCTGTGCACACACAGGCACACGGTTACGACCTGCACGCGCACGCTGTGCTCTGGCCTTTTAAATTCTAGTGTCTTTCAACCTGCAGAAAAATGCCACTTGCAATCTCCCACGTCGGTTTCTCGACTCGCGGTTGGAAGCACATCGCTTCTGGTCATATACCTGGCGCAGAGTTGTTCAGTGGTGGGGTTTGCACTGGGTTTTAGGAGATGATGCCAAAATGTCGCCATGTGATTACGCCGTTTGCACTCGCACCGTCTGGAGGGTTCTTCCGTACCCTAATCCCGGCTGACATTTCTTGGTATTTGCCTGTCTTGGGGTGACTCAGGATGGCATGCTGGCCTTCAGAGCAGACTGCTCCTGTTACAGGGCCTGGGCCCCGCCCCAGCATCCAGTGAGCTCTGCCTTGGGGGACGGGTGTGGATCCCGCAGGATGCACTCTTCTTCCCTCAGCCTCTTTGGGCTGCTGTGTGTGGCTGGGGTTTGCGTGTGTCACCCGTTACTCCTCCATTCTGAAGATGGACGCCCGGGTGGTCCAAGTCGGGGCTGCCGTGGGAGCGTTGCTCTGCCGCTTCAGACCCAGGGGCAGATGGCTCGGCTGCAGGAGGTGCATGGCATCAGCGTGATTAGCTGTCGTCAAACCATTTTCCAGGGCGGCAGTAGCCAGGAGCCCCTCCGTCCCCGAACCTTCCACCCCAGGGCTCTGATGGTGGCACTGTGGCTTGCACAGTGCTTAACTGCTATGCCTTGGACGTGGGTAACGTTTTCAGCTGCTGACGGGGGCCTTGGCACGTGTTTATCAGCCGTGTTCTTTTCTGTAAAACGCCTCTTCTCGTTCTGTTGGTTTTCCCATCTTCACAATTGATTTCTAATTTGGTTCCCTGATAGTCAGAGAAGTAGCCTGTTTGATCCGATTCCTTTGAATTTGCCGCACGTGTCTTCGGTCCCTGAAAATGATCTGTCTTGGTCAGTGTCCCGAGTACACTAGAGGAGCATTCGTTTTGCTTTGCTTTGTTTTGGACGTGCTGGCCAGGCCCACTGGGGCGACGGTGGCCTCAGGTCTTCCTCCCGTCGCTGACTTCCCGTCCTCTTCTGTGGATTCCCGAGGGAGCCCGTGTCCCCAGGGATGACTGCAGGTCTGTCCCTTATTCCCATTCTGACCGCTGTTGCTTCTCATGCTTGACGTCCAGCTGTGTCCCCTTGGTGAGCTGTAATGCCCCTCCGTGCCCCTGGGAGCGTCCTGGTTTCACAGCGACACGGCCAGCTTTCTTCCGGCAGTGTTGGCATGGTCCGCCTTCTGCTCCTTACCTTTCCCTTCACCTGTGTCCTGACACGGCAGCAGGCTTCCTGCAGACGGCAGGTAGGTCAGTGCGGTCTTTCCCGACCCCCTGTAGCCAGCCCGGAGACTCCCTAGCCCAGTTTTGATCGCAGTCTGCTTGCGAGTGTTTTAGAGGCCCCGCTCCCGGCCGCTGTCACTCAGTGCGTGTTGGGCCTTCGTGCGGAAGGTGCATGTACAAGTGGCCACTCACTGACAGGCATCCGGATGGCTCTCACTGCGGGCCCCCGGAGGGGGCTGCCACGAATACTGACGCGTGAGACTCTGTGGACGCCTGATTTTGTTTCTTTTAGGCAGACACCTGGTAGGATTGCTGGGTGTTACAGCGGTTCCATTCCTGCCTTTCCCGAGACCTGCCAGGCTTCATACCCTCGGCCCACGCTTAGTGGTTTTGGTCTTTGAACACGAAGGTGTTCCAGAGAGGGGGTGACTCTTGACGTCCCTGATGACCAGCGGGCTGCTTCCGGCTTCCTCCTGGCCCCCGTGCATTGTCCTAGGCTGAAGCAGCCTCCAGAGCATTTTCCCGGTTTTGTCGGACTGGCTGCTTTTCTCGAGGGGCAGGAGACGTTCTCCGTTCTGGGCAGAAGGCTGTCGGCAGGCGCAGACAGCAAGAGTCCTTCCGCTGCCCACGACTGCCCTCTGTTTTCTGAAGGATGTCTTCAAAGAAAAGCGGTTCCTTTCAATGAGGTCTCTTCTATTCCCTTTTATCATTGTTACGTGTCCTGATTAAGAAGTCATTGCCCCTCCCAAGGGGGTGCGTGTCCTGTTTCCTCCAGAGAGCGTCTTTTCTCTGTGGTGTTGGCTCCGGGAATGGGATGGGCTGTAGGCACCTTGGGCGTTGGTACTCAAACATCAAGTTGTTTTATGTCCATTTTCTGTGAAACGGTGAACAGTGCCTCATGGGTTTTATGGTTTGGGTGGTTCCGGTCCAGGATTAGTCACTCCATTGTGGCTGGAAGCTGCAAGTTCTCTCAGTAAGCAAAACTCACATTTATTGCAGGTTCTGCTACACTGGGAAATATTTGTGCCATCTCTTTTTCTCTGTCTTTTTTTGTACCAGAAATCAAACTCAGGACCTCGCGCTTGCCAGGCAGGCGCTGTGCTGCTGAGAGCTATGTCCCCAGCCCTGGGCCATCGCTCGCTCTCTCTCTTTTTTTTTAAATATGTTCTGTCCCCCTGAAGCAGAATATTTGATCTGGTCAGCTATGCTCAAAGGGGATAATTTGTTTTTGTACTCCCGTGGCTGCTCCTGACTTAAATACGTATGTTTCTCAAGGGCACACTGAATTGGTCCCAGAAAGCTCTGCACCATGCACGCCCCCAACAGCAGGCGCCCGCCCACCACGTCGGCTTTGTCGGAACAACCTAGCATTTCAGTACTGGCTCGCTGCAGATGGAGAGGCCCAGGCTTCCCGGGCCACACTGAACTCGGCACAAGGGCCCTCACCTGCGAGGGAGTCTGCCCTGTGACACTCAGACTGTCTCGTCTCCTTGTCACTGAGTGATAATTCTGCTGGGCGTGAAGTGAGCGCTCTTCCTCAGTGCAGAGGACCGACGCCCTCGCCCTGCTGCCGCCAGCCCCGTTCCCAGTCTGCGGTTCGGCCGAGGCTTCCCCTGCCAGGATTCTGCCCCCGAGCCCCCGTCCGCAGAACACGCTGCACAAATGCATTTGAAATCTGTCCCGTTTGGCACCCGGAGGCCTTTTAATCTGCAGTGGTAAATCTCTTGAATTCTCAAATCTTCGAAACCCAGTCGCTCCCTGCGTATCTCCTGGGCATGTGGATATTGCTGTGCCCGTTTTCTACTTTTTAAATCCTTCTCGAAGCTTCTGGAGACTTCTGAGGCATGACCTGCAGCTCGTTGATTTTAGCTGCGTCCATTTATCACTGGGATTTCCTTATTAACCTGTCTCTCCTTTTCTGGTTGGTTGTATTTACACCTGCTCTCTCCGGCTTCGTGTTATTAACATCCCTCCCCGTCTTCAGCATATCATGACTTTTTGAAGTGAGTGGGCTGAGGAGAACATGGGGCATCTCTGTGTGGTGTAGACTGCTGTTTGTCTCAATCTGGTTTTCCTCTCAGGTACCTCACTTTCCCCTTGTTGGCCCCTTCCCAACCCTGGATGCCACTGCCATGCATGCACAGGTGTGTGTGTGAGTGTATGCGTGTGTACACATTTGCAAGTGCACACAAGCATATGTGTGTGGAGATTTCAGGGGGAAGCAGCTGTCCTATTGTAATGGCTTCTTGAGGATCAACGCCACGGGGATGCACACGTGCAGGCGCACATGAGCACACACAGAGACATGCGTGCATGTGTGCACATCCACCGAGTCCTCGCTGCTTCATGGGAAGTTCTTTTTTTTCCGTACTAGGCATTGAACCTAGGGCCTTGCACTGAGCAGCATCCCCAGCCCTCTTTTCTTTTTGTAAATTTTTTAAGAGAGGGTCTCACTAAGTCACTAAATTGTCATGGCTGGGCTTGAACTTGCACCGCCCCTACCTCGGCCTCCTGGGGTCCTCAGATTGCAGGGTGCACGCCGTGCCCGGCTGTGGAAGGTTCCCAGAGGTGCCACACCCCACTTCTTGCCTTTCAGAGGTGAGTGGGAAGCTTGGGTCCTTTGTGAGGAGGCTCTCTTGTGCCAGGAGTCTCGGGAGTTTTCTAAACCCTGTCTCTCTGACAGCATGTGAACTGGTTCTGTGGCGACCTGGCCAGGGGTGGTTCCAGGCGCTCTGTATTTCCCCACTCCTCCGCGTCACTGTTCTGTCCTCTTTTCACTAATACCACCCGCAGCCCGCTCTACGTGGTGGCCAGACATGGCCTGTGCTCAGCATGCTGCCCAGGCGAGGCTAGTGGCCTCCTCCCATGGCCAGGGCTCTGGTGGACCCCAATGTCACCCCCTTCCCTTCCTGCCTCTGGCACGGGCCCCTGAAGTTTTTCTGAGCTCGTGGCCTCCCAGTGGCCAGCCCTTGGCACTGCAGCAACGCGTTCCACACCCAACTCCAGCTCCAGGCTGGTCCTGGCTGGCTGTCCCAGGCGCGTGAAGGTGGGTGTGATGACCACAGCCATCAGGGCCTTGTGGGGTGCCCCACCTCCAGCACTTGCAGGCAGCCTCTCCTGGGTGTTAGCTAGGTCCCCGAGCTGACCTGGGCTGTCCCCTCTCTCACACCCCAGCCCCCACTGTGGGGGGTCTCCCGGGGCTCTCAGTGTCCCAGGGCTTGGTGTAGTGCACCTGTCCGCCTGCTGCTGGAGAAACCATAAATCTGTTTTGGAGAAACAAAGTCACCCAACCAAACCATGCCACTTGGCTGGACCCCGTGCACTGCTGTGTGGGTCCCAGCCACAAGCCAGCGGCCGAGGGATCTGGCCTGCGGGGGCTGCTGTTCTCAGTGACCGTGTCTCTGACACCGCACACGAGGCTACGACAGCCTCCAGGTGTGTGAGCTGCACCTCTGGGCTGCCTGACACTTCACAGTCCCCTGGGCCAAACCCATCTGAGCCCCTCTCTATCTCCGCAGGCCTGCGATTGGCTGGTGCGGCCTGCAGACCTGTGAGCCCTGTCGGCAGTGTATGGGCCGTGCTGTGCCGTGCCGTGCCGTGCTGCGTTGGGAGTACGTGTAGCTGAGGCTGGTGGAGTTGCGCCTCCTCAGGTGCAGGGTGCTCTCTCCCGGCTCTTGAGCCTCATGGGGTCGGCGGGTGTTGAGGAGAGACCAGGGCAGATGTGCCATGGGGCACAGCAGGCACAGGCCCAGCTTTCTGAGAGCCTGAGGACAAGGAGCCCAGTGCAGAGGCCGAGCGTGAGAGAATTCCGGTCACTCACACAGCAATCTGGACTTGTCAGGTAGGGACAGCGTGGGAGTAAAGCCCTGCACACACCCAGATGCAACAGGGCTGCTGCGGTAGGGTGGGGTGCCGCTGTAGGTAGGGACGCTGTAGGTGATCCTGAGCACCTGGGGCAAAGCCTGATAGAAGGCTCCGTGTGTGCAAAGACCCTGGGGTGGGCATGGCAGATGAGGAGGAAGCCTGGATTGTACCCCTGCTGTGACGGGATCGTGGAGGGTGGAGCGCACTGGCCGATGTGCTGGCCAGTGTGCCAGTGACGGAGGGTGAGCAGGTGAGCCACCAGCCGTCTGTGGCGAGGGGCAGCACAGGTTCAGGCTGGGCTCTGAGGAAGGAGCCAAAAACCCAGAGCACGCCCTGTGTGAGCCGAGTCACGCTGAGCAGGTGCGGAGCCCCGCCCTGCAGTGAGCAGACCGCACTGCCTGACAAGCCATCTGGGGTTTATCCGGCTGGGAAATGCTGCGGGGTACAGGGTTTGGGGCGCGCTGCACCCCTTCCTTCCCTCCCCACCCGCCACCGCTCCTCCCGGGGCCTCCTTCTCAGTTCTGCAGGATGTGCTCCTTCCGAGTCCAGACAGAGCTGGCGGAGGTGTGGGGTGGGAGGTGCGGGGTCACTTGGAGCAGCAAGGGGGACGTCCTGCGGGGAGAGAGGGGCAGGTGAGACTGGGGGGCCGAGGCGCTGGACACAGCTCCGGACACAGCAGCCCGCCGCAGTTCCAGGGCGGGCGTGGCGTGGCCTGCTGTGCAGGGACGAGGCTGCTGCTCTCCTCTGCACAGGCGGCACCCCGCCTCTCCGGGCCGCCGCCCTCACCCATGCGCTCTCCCTCCCGGCCCTCTCTGTGGCTGTGCTGGCCACGTCCTCTCCCCAGCACCCTCTGGCTCCAGAACCCGACAGGATGAGCCTCTGCTGCCCCCACCTGTGCCCACCTCTGCCCTGTTCCCCTGTTGTCCAGGAGACAGTCCCCAGAGACTGTGCACACAGCATTCCTTGCGGAGGATGGGAGTACAGTGTCCCCTGGCGGCACGGGCCCACCTCCCTAACGTGCCTCTCACCTTGGGACACTGCAGGCTCCTGGGAAGCCCCCAGGGGTCCTGGCAGCACCGCTTCACACCTGGGCTGGGTGTCCCCGTGGGGTGCCCCTGGGCTGCACCCTCCCTGCAGGGCTAGGCCTGGTCAGAGCCTCCCCTCCCGTGGAACCCACAGTCCCTCACCGCCCCTACTCCTCGAACCACGCTCTGTGGCTGCCCCAGCAGGGCTTGAAGGTTGGCCCTGCTTCCACCCACCACTGGTCTCTCTCGGCGCCTCCCCAGCTCCCATGGGGGCCAGGCGCTTCTTGCTGCAGGGTGGTCACTGCACCCTCTTCGCGTCCCCACCCGGTCACCTCTCCTTTCTGGATGCATGTGGCCCTTGGTGGGTGCTGTGACAGACTCACCTGTCACCTCCTGGGGTCCTGGGACCCAGCTCCCCCACGGCTCGTGGCTGCCCGGCTGGCCGACGGCTACAGGCCTGCCTGAGAGGAGAGGGGACATGCCAGGAACCAGAGGTGCAAAGGCCACAGCTTTGCTTTCTCAGGGCCCTGTTCTAACCAGAGGGGCAGCAGCCCTGGACCTCAGTGGGGCTGAGAGTTCAGGCCAGCAGCCCACCAGTCTCCTGGGCTCCAGCTGGCACTTATCGCTGGCCCAGGGGACAGGCAGGGCAGGGTCCTCAGGTGACCTGGGGCCCTTTGGTTCCCTGCACTGTCCCTGGTCCCCTGAGGCACCTCCAAGCTAGAGTGGGATTCACCCGATTCCTGACAGAAGTCAGCAGAGTCACACACAAGCATGCACACACATTCCTATGCATATGCACACACACATGCACACACACACGCATGTGCACACACATGCACACACACATGCACACACATCCCCACCCTGCAGGCCCTCCCCAAGAGCAGGAAGCCTGGTACCGTGGTGCTCGGGCTGGTGGTCTCCCCACCCCTGGTCTCCAGGAAGTGAGGCCTTGCTTTGCAGACTGGGGGTCCCCTGCGGCCTAGGCCTGCTTGGCTCCACTGTCTCCACCAGGATGGGCATTGGGGGCCTGGCGTTCTCACGGAGGAAGGAGTCCAGTTTGAGCATGCGCGCTGCGGGAGAGGCAGTCCAGCCTGAGCGGGACCGGCCTGGCAGGAGAGGGCGGCGGGCTGGCGGGGGCCTCACTCACTCTGGATGGCTGACTCGCAGGCCTGGCTCACCAGCTGGAAGATGGTGGCGAGGGACTGCGGCTCACCCTGGAAGGAGGCCAAGGCTTTGGGACCTGTGGCCGCCGTCACCCGGGGAGGCCTGACCACCAGAGCCTGGCCGCGGCCCCAGTCGCTCAGCCTCACCCACCTTCTCGCCTCGCTCCCCTTTGGGTCCTGGCAGCCCCTGCAGCAGGAGGCAGAGGAGGAAACCCAGTGACTCCCAGGCCGTGGCAGATGCCACAGGCCTGACTCCAGGGCACCAGACCCGCTGGCAGCTCCTGTGCACAGCGGGCGAGTGGGACCCAGCTGGCGGTGAAGCCTGGATTCCCAGATCCTAGGAGCACGTGCCCCTCGCCCGTACCCCAGAGCAGGCAAACCAAGTTTGATGTCCTGCAGCAGGGACCAGAACTTGGGATCCGCGGAGCTACTGACGCCCCCAACTTGCTTACAGCCAAGTCAGTCTCCCAGCGGTGCTGGCTCGCCAAGAAGGCGTGCTGCCCCCACCCCACACCTCCAGCCACAGCTGGTGGGAGCAGGTCACTGTACCCTTGGTGGGCTGGGTAGGGAGGGGACCTACCGTGGGCCCCACAGCCCCTGGGGGCCCTCGCTCCCCGTTGGTGCCCCTGGCTCCCGCCAAGCCCTGGAAGCCCTGCGGAAAGTGGAAGTCGGGGCTGAGCTGGGGCCTTGGTGAGTCTGCCCCTTTTGGTCCTGGTTCCTGAGCAGCCTGGGCCCTGCTGCTCAACAAAGGCCAGAGCCTTGAGCTCAACTTCAGTTGCCCTCAGATCTCCCCAGCCGGGTCTAGGTCCTGCCCCCCAGCCCAGTGCCAAGGGCAGACCCCACACACCTCTCACCCGGGCAGACCCTCACTGCCCTCGCTCAGTGCCCAGGGAGAACCTCCCGCCCCCAGCCAGCTGCCTGTTGGAGCTTTTGAGCACCCAAGTTTCTGGTTCCTGGGGGCATGACCATCCCCAGGGTGGCCTGCAGGAGATGCCAGCTGGGTCTTGGCTGCGGTGCTGAGACCCCCTCGGGGCTCTGCCAGGCACTGGTTCACAGCAACGGCCCCTGGGAAGTGCTGAGCTGGGGAGGGAAGGTCCTTCCTAGGGTACAGCCAGGCAGACTCGGGCTCGTCTCGCAGCAGGTGCGGGGGCGGGGAGCTGTCCCCACAGCAGGCCTGGCCCTGTGCTGCTGCCCCAAAGTTGGGGTGCAGGAGTGACAGGGCCGTGCCAGTGCTGTGCCTCCGCAGGACTGTGCTCCAGGCCTGGACACGGAGCCCTGGAGACGCTCTGGCAGGTGCAAGGCCTCCGGTCGCTTCCCGGGACGGCTGGACACGGCAGGCAGCATCAGCCCCTTCTTCCCGGACAGCTGTGCCCAACCCCGAGGAGCCTTGGAGACAGTGGCGAGCGCACAGGTGGAGCTGTGCCTACCCTGGGGCCAGGGGGTCCAGGCAGGCCCGCAGGTCCCTCCAGTCCTCTCATTCCCTGGCGGAAGAAGGGTGTGCCAGGCATGGTAACCCTCGCCAGGAAGGCAGCCACACACCTGCCCCGGGCTCTGCAGGCCTCAGGCCCCTGAGCTGCTGCCCTCGTCCAACCCCAGGCAGTGGTGCAGCCAGCCCTGGTGCCGGCCGCGGCCCGTCCTCCTGCCAGGATGCAGGTGTGCAGGGTGGACAGAGCACGAGGAGCCACACCCCCTTCTCTCCCCGCTTCTTGCCCACCCATGGGTACCTTCGGGGTCAGAGCCAGTACCTTGGGTCCCTGGAGGCCGACTCTCCCAGGAGTGCCTTGCTGGCCAGGGTGGCCCTGAAAGGGAAGAGAGGCCAGGCAGGGCCGGGCAGGGCCCACGGTCATAGCTGGAGGGCGGCACCACTCACGGCCCGGCCCTGCCGCAGCCCGGCCCACGCTACCTGCAAGCCTGGAAGTCCGTGGTCTCCCTTCTCGCCTTTGAGCCCTGGTGGACCCTGGAGGGGAAGGTGGGCTCGGCAGCAGCGAGGGAGGGCAGGGGGAGGGGCGGGGCTGGGGCAGCACCTACCACAGGCCCCTGGATTGTACGACCCTGGGTCCCTGGTGACCCCTGCTGTCCTCCAGGGCCCTCAGGTCCTGTCTGTCCCGGTGGCCCTGGCTCTCCCTGGAGACACAAATGGGGGACTAAGAAGCCCCCCAGCCCCGTGCCCCTTCCTATTCACTGCCAGCCCACCAGCCCTCTGGCTACCGCTGCGTGGCTCTCAGTGGGGGGCGAGGTGTGGCCGCATCCACAGAGCACAGCCAGCGAGGCTGCCCCTCCGGGGCCCCCGAGGAGCGAGCGCGGCAGAGTCAGGAGCGGGGCCAGTGCTGTCCACCACCCCCAGGCCCTCAGGCCCCCAGGCCCCCAGACCCCCAGGCCAGGTTCTTGCAGAACTCAAGGGAGGAGAGGGGCAGGAGCTCCACAGGCCAATCATGCAGAAGCATGAAGGTTTTCCTTAAATGCTGAACCCCAAAAAATGCTTCATTCAGATTTCACTGGAAATCCGAATTCTGAGGGCCCAATGACACCAACACTGTTTAAACTGTGACACTGGGGAGAGACACACTTTCAATTGTTTTTTGAATTAAGCCAATCAACGTTCCCAGCTCTGCAAGACAAACTGCGTAGCTATGAGAATCAGTGCACGGACCGTAAATAAAAGGCCAGCCGACAGCGCCTGCAGTGCGCATGGCCAGCGGGTGAGGGGCCAGCGGCGGAGCTGGCTTTTTAACGGATGCGAGAATAGTGGGCATCCAGGGACAGGCCAAATTAATAGCAAACAGCTCGGAGAGGAAATTATTTCATCGTGTCCACAACTGTTGAGTGAGCACTAAATCTTACTTAACATCCATTCCTGATTTTTAAATCTCATAATAAATTAAGAATAAATGGGTTTTACTATCATGTGACAAAATATATCTGTTTCCGCTTCCAAGCCTGCTCTCTGCGCCCGGCAGTCAGAGCCGGTGCCGCTGCTCAGCCGGGCGGGACGGAGCGGGGCTGCCTGGCTGCCGTGCACTCGCACGGGGCAGACAGCGGGGAGACGGCGACTCTGCGCCTGGGGACCAGCCCGCCGGGCAGCGCACAGCCCCTCCAGGACACCTGGCCCAGGCGGCTGCGGCACCCTTATCCGTGCGCGGGCGGCATCGTCACTCAGTGGGGACACCGTCTCCCCTCTCTGCAGAGCGCCCGGCCCGTGTGTGGGAGCCCAGCCTCCTGGGCACGCGGCCGGAGTGGAGGAAAGCCAGGCGCAGAGCAGGCGGCCTGGGCCAGCGAGTGGCCCACACGGGGCAGGGCGGGTGGAGCGCACCGGGAGCAGGGCCGGTGTCCGGCGGTGAGGGAGGCCCTGGAGTTCTGGGCTGCCTTCCTCACTGCTGCCTGCTCTGATGTGGGGCACGGTGCTGAATGGCCCTTGGGGGGCGGGGTTGGGGACCAACGAGACTCACCTTCGGCCCTCGGAGGCCCTGCTGTCCTGGGGCACCGTTGCTCCCCGGGAGGCCCTGGGAAGGCACACACAGGGCTGAGCCCCAAACCTGCCCTAACCCTCAGTTCCCCAAGGCTCCCCCAACCCTCAGCCTTGCGCAGCCCTGGCCTCTGACCCTGTGGCTGGGGAAGGGACTCCCAAGGGCAGGGACATGCGGGCATCCTCCCCCTCCGGCTGGCACACACTAGACTCAGGCAGACCTGGTTTAGACCCGGTGTGCTGTACGGGGAGGCCTGGGACTCCCGCTTGGGGAGCGCCCTGACAGAGGTGCCCGCGGGGAGCCTGGCTGGGTGGTGGAGGTGGCTCTGGCGGACCACTCTGAGCATCTCTCGGGGCCTGCCTCTCGCCGGGGCCCAGGGCCTGGACAGGCTGACAGAAAGGTCCTGTGGCACCCGCTGCAGGTGGCTGGGCAGCCACCTGGAACACCCAGCTCGGAGCCATGGGCAGGGCTGTTCCTTGAGCCAGGCTGTGTCATGAAGTCCTGGAGGCCCCATCCCACCAGGGACTCATGGGAAATGTGGGTTCCTCACCACACAGGGTGGGCGCCTGCCCTGAAGGCAGGACCCTGAATGGGAGAGGGGGATGGGCCTGGCTCGCGCGCTGGCACAGACGCAGCAGGGAGCAGACACACAGGTGCCTTGCACGCAGCAGACCTGGGGAGGGCTGGGCCTGGGCTCCTGCTGGAGGGGGCTGCCCCATGTTGCCGTGGCAGCCGTATGCCAGTTGGACCCCACCAGGGGATGGCCACGGGACTCACCGGAGGGCCTTGGGGCCCTGGGGGCCCAGGGGTGGCGGAGGAACAGGGACAGGCAGAAGAGAAGACCGGGCACGTCTCTTCGTCTCTCTAGGAGAAAGGAGACCGCGTGTTCCGGGGACTGTCCCTGGTTCTTGTCTGACCCAAGGGCTCAGCACAGGGAGGCCACTGGCTCCAGGGAAACCCACTCACACCCAGTGTGGGGCGGCCCAGGCGCAGGGCGCTATGCCCTGTGTGCACAACGGTCCTGGGAGCCCCAGGCAGGATGTGAGCGCCCCCCCGCCCCAGGCACCTACGCCAGGACCAGCCCTGGGCACTCGGGACGGGCGAGGACCCCATCCTCAGCCACTGAGTCCAGCCCTGGAGAGCCCAGGCTCTGCTGGCCGTGCCCCTTCCTGGCCCATGTGCACACAGGCTGGGCCAGAGCAGGGGCTTCCCGGCTGGTCCCTGGGCCTCTGGGCCTCTCCCCTCGTCCAAGAAGCCTGCCCTGGTCACAGCACAGATGACCCAGACAGCCTGTCCACCCGGCTCTGCGACCCTTGGCGGGGCACTCGCACAGGGCCAAGGCTCAGCGACCAGGCGTCGCGGCACTCACCGAGGCAGGGAGCTCGCAGCACCTGTCCTCGTCCGCCCAGGTGTCGCTGCACATGACCTGCAGCACCTGGAGCTGGAACTGACCACAGGAGAACAGGTCAGCCTGACGCAGGCCACAGGGACAGACCCACGCACCTGCAGGATGAGGCCTGGACTCACGGTGGCCGAGCTGCTCCGGGGCCCCCGGGCCTTGGCCAGCCGCCCCAGTGTGACAAAGCCGGAGACAGGTGAGCTGCCAGCCTCTCCCATGGGCCTCTCGGCCACCTTCTGGCAGTCCACGTAGAGCCGGACCTTGGAGCGACCCACCGCCATGTGTACCTGCCAGGATATCACAGGCGTTCCCTGCTGCCAGGCCATGGTCAGCGCTGCCCTGGCTGCCGGGTCTAGGCCCACCAACTGGGGCAGGGCTGTGGTCCCCCAGTCCTGCTCTGCTCGTGGTCTCCGGGGCCTGGGGACACGGCACTGGCCTCAGCTTCTCAGTGATGCCTGCCACAGGTCCCTACCCCAGAGAAAGGCTGGCCTGCTGTTTGGCCCAAGGGAAGTGGAATGGCTGGGGCACAGCGGGCTCAGGGCCGGGGTCTGGTGCATGTGCAGGGCAGTGCAGCGCAGGGCCCATGGGCTCAGGCAGACGGCTGACCTTGTGGAAGCTCCCGAAGAAAATCTTCTTCACCTCCTGCAGGTCAAAGGTGACCTCCTGCAAGGCCGCCCTGGAGTCGTGGTAGAAGTAGGTCAGTGATTTCCTGCCGGCTGCCGGGAGGGACGAGGAGCAGGTGAGAGTGGTCCCGGAGCCCGAGAGAAGGGACGGACAGAGTGTGGACGTTACAGGCCAGGCCAGGGCTCCCCACCAGGGCCAGCAGCTCCCCTGAGGGTACAGCACCTCTCAACACGCACCGTGGTCCCTGCTGGACGCCTGTGTGGCGCTGGTGCCCTGCACCGTCGGAGCCTGACTCCCACACCGTGGGTCAAGAGAGGGTGACCCTGGGTCTCCTCCCTCCCTGCCGCCAAGGGTGATACCGGGCTACGGTACCATCCAGAAGAACCCCGAGGACAGGCTGGAAGTCCTCGGCCGCCATCTGCCACAGCGCGAAGGCCTCCCGGGGCGTGTCTGGGAGCAGGCGCAGAAGGAAGACGATGGTGTACTCTGGTGGCAGCGCGGCGGGGTGGACGTCGCTACAGGCAGGGGTGAGGGCATGAGCAACGGGCGGCCGGGGTGGACGGGCCCTGCACGCAGGCCGGCCGCAGCCGCCCGCAGGGCCTCCCCAGCAGCCAGAAGCGCGGAGGCTGTCCTCTCCCAGGGCACGAACTGGGTGGTGCTGCAAAGCAGGGGATTTTGAGGCCAAGCTGAGGTCTCCGTGCCTCAGTTTCTCCATGAAGAACATTGGGGATGTAAAGCACAGCCCCCGCCCAGCACTGGTTTTAACAAGAAGTGCCAGGGGACCTCTAACCCGAGGGCAGGACGGCAAGGGTCCCCGTGTGGGTGGGGAGGTGCTGGCTGAGGACTCCCCTGCAGAGGGCCCCTGGTCGACCTGGGGCAGGAGCCCAGGCCCACACAGCTCTGCCCTGAGGAGCTGCTTCACCATCCACTCACGTCCAAGTGCCAAGAGGGGGTGTGGGGGTCCTTGCCCTGTTGAGCCAGGTTCACTGAGGGGCAGAGGAGGGGCAGGGCTTGGCACCTTGGGCCACCCAGTAAAGTTGTTCCCCTTGGCCTACAGCTTCCTCTTTGGCTTTCATTTACTTTTAGGATACAAACAAAAATCCAGAAAGACCCAACTCAGGCACACGCGTACAATTCTTTAAGCACACTGACCCCAGGGCCTTGGCACAGGCTCTTCCTGGCTCCTGATCCCGCTTTCCCTATGGCTCTTACTCTTGGCCTCCTCGAGGAGCCTTCTTGACCCTGCTACTCTTAGCCAGGGTCCCCTTCACAGTGACCAGCACAGTGTGGGGTCACCATGTGCTGGCCGACACCACTCACACTTAGGGCCTGGGAGGGGTCAGTCACCAGGACAACAGAGGGAAAGAGCACTGAGCACCCTCACAGCAAAGCAAGGGCCAGGAACAGGGCGCTGAGCAGCAGAAATGACACCCTGCGCGGCCTGGGCTCTGGCACAGCCACGGGTCCACAGGGGACAGCAGCCAGGCTGGAGCCCGACATGGGGTGGAGCCACCCCTCTGCGGCAGGACTTCCAGGCAGGGACGGACACTGAGGGGCAGAAGGAAACCGGGGTAGCGGGAGGGAGTCATCAGTCCACGTGGGGACCGGACACACTCTGTGGTGAGACCACCCGGCCTGCACAGACCTTTCTCAGCCGAGGGAAAGCGGAGCAGGGCTCCCCTCACTGAGTCAGAGCCGCAGGGAGGAGGCCCGGCCACCCCACAGGAGGAGCTGTCGCAAACAGCACGGGGTCCCGCGCAGCTGGCAGGGAGGCAAAGGGCCCGGTCGCCGTGGAAACAGGCTGAGGGGTCCTCAGGGACTCAGAGGGGAACGACCCTAGGCCACGGCACCCGAGCCTGGCGCCGCGGACGCAGGGGACTCGGACAGCACAGCACAAGGCCAAGGCACGGCGTCAGCCCAGGCCGTCAGCTGGGGAACGGGGAGGGAAAGCGTGGCCCACGCGCTCAGCGAAGCGGGAGCCCCTGCCACCGGGACAGCACGGGGACCTGGGGGCATCCCGAGGTCCAAGTGGACGGGCGCAGAGACAGCGCTGTGCGAGCTCACACGGCCGAGTCCAAAGGCCGACCTCGTGGGAGGAGAGCGCGGGGTGGTGCTGACCAGGGCTGGGGACGGAGGGCAGGCTGGGAGGGCCTAAGGCCAGCGAGGCGGGCAGCAGGGCCCGGGGTGCTCCTGCGTGGTAGGGTGACGCAGTGAGGACCACCTGCCGTCCACGTCACAGCCCAGGAGGGATTCTGTCTTCACCGTGACAGGACGGCAGTGCTGCAGGAGACAGGCGCACTCACCCTGCTTTACGCCCTTCCTAGTGCGTGCTGGACTGAGGGACCGGGACACTCCACAGAGCAACGCATGTGTTTATGCCCAGTTTAAACATAAGTTTAAATTTAAAAATACTAATTAGATAATTTTTTTAAAAAGAACAGATCAACCCTAACGGTGTTGCACAATCCCAAACCCGCGACAGGAAGGCCCTGGCTGCCTCTGACACAGCTCCTCCCCCGGAGGTGCAGAAGGCTCTCTGGGCCCGGCCCGCCCTGAGGTCACGGCAGACCCGCGTCCCCTGCCCACCCAGAAGCCTCTCCGCCAGTGTCCCCGATCTGCCTGGGTCTGCAGGCACAGGAGGGGGACCCCCGCTCCACTGCACGGGGAGCACCAGCTCTCGCCCCGTCCGCGCACGCCCTGCGGCCCTGGGAGGCCTCTATACTCATTTCCATTTCGTGGCCTCGTCTCGGTCCTCTGGGGTCTGCAGGGCGAGCCCCCGTTCTTGCCGTGAGGCTGTGCTGCGTGCACTGCGGGCCGGCTCTGTGGTCTGACTGTCGGCGAGCGGGACAGAGGCTGCCAGACGCCTGCAGCCCCAGGCCCTCTCACGGCCACTCGAGAGCAATTGCTGTGCACCGAGGACAGCGCCAAGTCACCCAGTGAGCACAGAGAGCAAACACTGCAGCAGGCCCGCGCCCACGCGGCACGGGACACGCGGGAGCAAGACCTGCATGCGACTGCAGAAGCCCACCATGGGGCGGCCTCATCCTAAACCGGGGAGATTTTATGCCTCTGTAAAATGAGAATTTCCGGAGCAAGAGGCTGAGGCCAGTCTGAGATTTGCTGCATGATGTCCCGGGCTCCCGCGTCCTAGGAGCCACAGGGGCTGAGGCCGGGCTCCTCCCTCATCGGCCTCTGCCACCTGGACCCACGCGGCCGACCTGCAGTCCCACGCCTCTCTCACCTGGCCCGCCGCGTCAGCTGAGCATCCTTGAAGAGTGTGAAGGTTGGGGCCGGACCCAAAGCCGAGGGCTCCATGGCCACACCTCTAAGGGAGGCATACTCCTTCCGCACCAGGCCGAAGGCCACCATCAGGTCAAACCCTGGCAGGACAGGGAAGGGTGACCAGGCACAATCAGACAGGCGGGAGGGGAGGAACGGGGGTGGAGACTCAGATTTGGGGGGCTGCAGGCAGTGGGAGAAAGGGGCTAGCAAAGGGGCAGACTGGGCTGGGGGAGGGGCTGAGGCCTGGGAGCTCCGCTTCCGGCCCTGGACCCAGCACCACCTCGCCTACTAGGGAGAGCCCAGCCCCGCACTGGCCAGGCCTGTCCCTGCCCCTGACCACGATGAGCCCCATCCCTCGGCCCCAGCTCTGACACTGGGGGAAGCCCAGGGCGGGAGCCCTTGCAGCCAGCCCAGCTCCGCTCCTTGCCCCACGCGAGCAGACCCGGCACCTCACTCTGCCCGCCCCGCCTCCACGCCTGCGTTCCCCCTGGGGAAGACCTTGCTGGCTCCTGCTGGCTTGCACCGCAGCCCACGTGGCCTGAGGACCCTCCGTGGCCTGGACCCTGCCCTGCATGCGTGGCCACTGTCCTTGCTGGGCAGAGCTCCCTGAGCAGACTGTGCCAGGCACCCACCCTCCAGCCCTCTCAGAGGAGGGCTGAGCTCTCGCGAAGCACGACCGAGACCTCTGGCCTCAGCGCCTGCTCAGCAGCGAGCCTCACGGGCCGGAGCGCAGGCCCCCACTCCGCCTCGGAGGAACCTCGGTGCCCCAGGGCAGGGTGTGGCCGCTCGGCCAGCCTCTGGGGCCACCTGAGAAGCTACGGGCCCCACCCTGGTGTACTGCAGGTGCTGGTCACAGCTCCCTGCGCTCTTGCACCCCAGGAAGAGCCCCAGAGAGGCGGGGCAGCAGAGCGGTGCCCAGACCTACCTGGAAGGGAGCTGTTCCAGGGAAGGGCCGGGCAGGCTGCTGCGAGGGGACAGAGGCCGTGTGAGCCACCTCCAGCCCGCTGGCCACCGGGGGAGGGCCGCGTCACAGACACTGCCTGTCCTCCTGTGTGGCCGCAGCTGGGCTATGCCACCTCCCCCATGCCCGCACGCAAGGCCTGTGGTCCCCAAGTCTGGGAAGGAGACGGGAATGGCCCGCCTCTCCCGGGCTCTGCAAGTGCTGTCTGTGAGGCTCTGCCTCGACAGCAGGGCGGGGAGCCACCTGGGTGCGGGGAGAGGGGACGGGGGTGCCTGCGGCCAGGGGCCAGGCCCATGGACTGTGCAGGCAGTGGCAGGAATTGCCACCCCCTGGTGGCCGTCCACTCGGACAGCACCATCCCCAGTTGGGTGATGCGGGGTGGGGGCACCAGGGGGAAGCGAGGCAGAGGACCCAGTTCTCTGCGGGTCTGCTCTGAGGGCAGGAGGCTGTGGCCGGCCAAGGACACCAGAGGAAGAGCCGACAGCCAGGCCCCAGCCCAGAGAGGCACTGGGCTGAGGGAGATGCACCAGGCGCCTGGCCCCAGGGGACCCGGCCTCTGCCCCGGCTCGAGCTCAGCCTCTGGAAGTTGGGGGGTGGGGGGGGCGCCTGGGCTGGGCCACCTCAGGGGAGGCTCCATCTGGTGCCGTGGTCCCGTGAGCTCGGCCAGCACCCCAGCCGCGGAGGGTCCCACAGGGAAATGCAGTGGTGAGCAGGGACTGCGGGGCAGACACCCCCGGCCTCCGCCCCAGTGCCCCCCGCACCCTGCTGGAGGTGCTCGGGCCTCGGTGTCCGCTCACCTGTCTGGCCTGTGGCAGACACTGCCTCACTCCGCCCTGCCCCGTAGATGGCTGAGACCAGGACCTTGTACTTGGTGGCAGCCAGCAGGTCAGGCAGTGTGGCATGGCTCCTGGGGCTTGGCACGGAAATCTGGGGGGCGGGGATTGCCTGAGTGGCCCATGCTGGGGTGTCCGCTCAGTGTGAAGCTGGGCTCCCCTGGGTCTGTCTCTCTCCTCACAGGGCGGCAGCAGTCTCGGCAGATGGCAGGACACGTCTCACCTGCCGGCCCTAAGGTCAGCAGCTTCTGTCCGGCTCCTCCGACTCACCGATTTCTCGGGTCCTGATCCTGTGGCTGGTGCATAGGTGAGCTGGTAGTGGAGAACGGGGCCGCTTGGCGGTGTCCAGCTGACTTGCAGGCTGTTGGGGGTCTCTGAGGACAGGGCCAGGCCTGATGGGGGGCTCCTGCTCACTGCAGCTGGACAACAGTACAAGCAGCATGGGGCTCAGGGCCGGCATAAAGGGGTACCCTAGGGACCGGAGGACAAGGCAAACAGCCCTGCGCCATGCTCAGCGCCCTGCCCTGCCTCAGGCTGCACTGCGCCCTGCCTGTAGCTGTACTGTGCCCCTGCAGGCCTTCTGCCCGAGCCGCCTTGCCTAGAGCCCGTGTCACCCACGCCATGTCATCTGGGCCCCAGGAAACCTCCATGGGCTATCAAGACCCAGTGGACCTTGAATCTCGAGGAGTCTGTCTGCCACTCGTTCTGGGAGTCTGAGTTTCTAGGCCCGTGGAGCTGGGTGAATCTGGGGTCCCCCTTGGGGCGCAGCTACCCCAAGCCCAGCCAGGCAGAGGAGGCGATACCTACGGGGGGTGTAGTACAGGGAGACAGGGTCGCTGTGGGCCCCATTCCTGTAGTAGGCCAGGATGGTGATCTCGTACTCGGCGTGCCGCCCCAGGCCGGACAGGACAGCCGTCCCGAGGGTGCCTGGGACAGAGATCTGAAAGGGGGGGTCTAGGGTCTGCCTGGCCCATAAGTGGCCTTGACGGAGACCTGCTCCTGGGCTGTGGGCGGGCAGGTGTCCCCAAGACACGGCTCAGCCATGGACCGGGGTGTGGAGGTCCTCCGGAGGCCCAGCCAGCCCTCTGCCCACCCTCACCTCGCGGGCTTTCCCCTCTCCCAGGGGCGTCCACTTGATCCGGTAGACAAGCACGCCAGACGGGGCTGAGGCCGCCCACGTCAGCCTGACCGAGTCCCCCGGCAGCTCTGTCACAGACAGCTGGCTTGGGCTGGGCGCTTTCCCTGGGACACAGAGGCGGGAGACGGCTGGGGGTGCCAGCCCGAGACAAGCACCCTGGCCCGCCTCTCCACACCCCTCCTGTCCACCTGGCTCGGCCCCGGCCCAGGGCAGATGCCACACAGGTATGTGGATCTGAACTGTGCGGCGGGGCAGAGGGTGCAGCCCCCCAGGCCAGCCCTGCCCTCCTCCCACTCACTCGTGGTCACGCGGCCCGTCAGTGTGGAGGACCCGCCTCCGAGGTAGAGGGAGGTGACACGTACAGTGTACGTGGTGGAGGAGGAGAGCGGGCCCAGGGTGGCCGAGGTGGCATTCCCGGGGGCCTCTTTCTGTGGGGGCAGGGGGCACACGCAGACACAATGGGCACCAGAGTCCTTACCAGGAAGAGACCCAGGCCCAGGACCCTATAACCCCCAGAACAGAAGAAATGGCATTGACCACGGAGCCCAGGACAGCTGCCTCCCCTGCTCCCTAGCCCTCGTGCCAGCTTGGCCCCCACGCCACGAGGCGGGCTCTCCACACGTGGGCTTGCTCCCCCCACACCAAGCACCCTACAGGCTGGGGTGATGCTGACCCTGTGCCCCGCCAGCCCGGACAGATCGGACAGACAGGGACTGAATACGGCAGCGTGAGGGAGAGGCCAGGAGGGGCACGCTGGGGCACTGAGGCCACTGGGCTCCCCTGGGGCTGTGACCCTGAGTGCAGGGGTCCCTTGGGACACCGGCCCAGGCAGCCCTGCTCTCACCTGTCCCGAGTGGCCACCATCACTGGAGACATAACTGACCCTGACCAGGTGTGAGGGCCGCTGGGTGCCCTCCCAGGTCACCTGGGCCGAGTCATGGCTCACGTCCGAGAAGTCCAGGTGTCTTGGTGGGGCCAGGGCGGCTGTGGAGCAGAGCAAGGCCTTGAGGCTGGGGAGTGGCCGGGCAGTGCTAGGACCGAGGGCTGCGGGACCCCCACCTCTGGAAGGCTCAGGAACGGACCAGGGGGTCAGCCATGGTGCTGGGCAGGCACTCACCAGTTCTGGCGTGGATGCCCCGGGCCTCACTGGCTTCTGGCCCTTGCAGGCTTTGCACCCAGATCTCGTAGTCCCTACCTGGCTCCAGGCTGTCCAGCAGCACCTCAGGCCGCCCCACCCACACCTGGAGGGACGGATGTCAGGGCTGGCTCTGCCCCACCCCATCTGTCCCCACCTCTGTCTCCCTCCCCAGGCCACGCACCTCTCTCCCCTCCTCCTCGCCCTTCGGGGAGGCTGGCGAGTACCGCACCAAGTACTGAGTGGCCCCAGCCGAGGGCTGCCAGGTGAGGCGGAGGGTCCGGGGTGTTGCTGTGGCCAGGGCCAGCGCCCGGGGTGGAAGGAGAGGCGCTGGGGAGGAGCAACCATCGGGGCCACTTTGAAAGCATGGCACACACAGAAGTCACACTCACGAACGAGGCTGTCCTCGCTCAAGTTTCATGAGGACTTCCCAGCCTCTGACCACGTGTGTGGTGTCCATGAGGAGAGGCCAGCAGAGGGTGGTACTTGCCCATGGGAGGGCAGATCCTGGGCCACTTTGCCAAACTCCAGAGGGCCCCATGCCGGCCCACAGTTCTGGGGAAGCCAGAGCAGCCCAGGTCTCCTGGGGCCATTTGCCCGCGGTGGGAGGGGCACAGCCATAGGGTGTGAAAAGGGACCCACAAAGACACGATGCTGTTGCTATGTTGACCCGGCAGACCCAGAGAGGGGAGCACAGCAGGGCTGGGCATGGGGCTGGGGATGCTGAAGGGGTGCAGAGTGCTTTTCTGGGGGCAAAGGGGTGTACAGCGCCCTCCTGGGCATAGAGGAGAACAGAGCATCCTTCAGGACCAGTAAGACCTGCAGTGGACCGAAGCAATGGTCACACAGCTTGGAATGTGCTGTGGCCAGCTTCCCCACCGGCCGCTGTAAATGGGTGAGCTGAGTAGTACGGGGCTCGTGGCAGTGACCTTGGCCATGGGCCAGGCAGGGGCGGGCACTGTGGTCAGGACACCCGGGGGCAGAGAGGCCAGGGACGGTCAGAGACTGCTGGTGCCAGGCCCTGAGGGGAGGGCAGGCGCCAGCAACGCCCACCCACCTGTGGTCGCCAGGCCCTGCAGACCCTCGCCGACCCCACCCTCGTAGACAGGCAGCACGGACACCAGGTACTCGGTGTTGGCGGTCAGGTTCTGAAGCTCTACGGACGCAGCAGGCCCCTCCACCACCACCTGAAACAGCACAGCAACCCCGGGCTGGGCAGGGCACAGAGCCGGAGCACTGTTCCCTGAGGGTGGGCTTGGGGGACGTGGGGGTCTCCGCACTCGTGCAGCCGGGTCTCTGCCACCAAGCAGAGCGGCACCGGCCTAGGGGCAGGCAGGCAGCACAATCAACACAGCCAGTCACGTGGTTACCTGTCCTGATAAAGCCATCCCGCGGGGCCTCGGCTACCTCCAGGACACTCCCCACTCTGACCCGCCCACACATGCCCCTAGCAGTCCTTTCTCAGGGTGGCCTGGCCACGTGGGCCGGTAATCCCACCGCAGCTACAGCTGGCAGAGCCCCTCCCACGGCACGGCTGGGCGAGTCCTGGAAGCTGCCCCGGCTCTGTGTGGGGGCCCCAGCAGGGAACTCGAAACCAGAGAAGCTGGCGCCACTCACCTCCCGGTGGGCGCCACCCCTGGAAGGCCGCCACACGATGAGATACTTGAGGGGCGGCTGAGGAACCGGGGTCCAGGACAAGTGGATGCTGGAGGAGGTGACCTGGCCTAGTACCAGGCTGGTGGGTGCAGGGAGGGCATCCAGGGCCCGGGCAGCTGGGGCCAGGGTAGCTGCGGGTGGAAGGCGGTGGTCTGGGTCCTGGCAGGCACCTCTGCCTACTCCCCTGGTGGCCACTGGTGAGAGGGACGGGGAGCTGCTCCCCTTCGCCCCCCTGGCTCGGCGCACAGAAAGCGGGTGAGGCGGACCCTCGCGGGGTACCACGCAGCAGCCACAGCCTCCCTGTCCCTCCGCCGCAAGCGCTGGGCAGTGCTGCCCGTGCCCCTGCTCGCTCACCAAGGGCCCTGCTCGGGCTCCAGCCCTGGACTGTCTGGCAGATGAGGCGGCTGAGCAGGCCGGCGAGAGTGGCCAGCTGGGGGAAGTCCAGCACACTGTGTACGGTGATGTCCTGCGGCTGGGATGCCAGGAGCTTCAGCTCGGCCTCGTCAGCATTCTTCACACCTGCTCAGGCGGGAAGCGGCAGGTGTGCAGCCAGCCCTGCGTGCACCCTCGTCCTGCTTGCAAACAGGACCGAGAGGCAGGGCTGCTGAGTCCCAGGAGCCTGGGAGAGAGGGGCCAGGGCCAAGGGAGGCCCGCGTGCTGGAGCCGCCCTAGGCCAGGGCGGGGGTCTGGGCAGCTGGCCAGGCCACGCGGGTGCTTGCGAGTGAGGGCATCTGGGAGATCCTGGGACAACCGGCAATCTAGATTTCCTCCTGTGGGACAGCACTGATGAGTGGCCGGTGCAGCAAGTGTGACCACGGCCTGGAGGCAAGAGAGTTGCCAGACACAGGAGGAAGGGACAGTGGCCAGGCAGGGGACCAGCCCTAGGGTCACACGAGAAGCTGGGCTGGGGACTGCAGAGGATGCCGAAAACTGACACACGCCACAAGGAGCAGGCACGCTGGTGCCAGGCGGGTACCAGCTCCACGCACAGCTTTCCCACACAGGGGCTGACCCCACCCCACCACCCCACCCCCCGGCTACGGAGGCTGAGGCTCAGAGGCCAAGCGCCCACGGCTCGCTGGCCAGGGAGGTGGACGAAAGGTGCCAACGTCCTCTTGGTCTAGAGCCTGGCAGCCGTGAGGACCCACCCGGAGCCCCGGGCCTGCGGGGGGCTCACCCACAGTGAAGACCTTGACATCCAGGCCCTTGAGGATGCGCCCGACGGCGAGCACATCATCCTGGGACTTGCCGTCCGTCACCAGGATCAGCAGGTGGGCGGCCTCCGGACGCAGCCCCGTGGCAGGCTTCAGGTTCCGCTCCAGTGCGTGGCTCAGGGCCAGACCTTGGGAGCAGGGAACCGAGTGACAGGCAGCGTCCTGCACCTCCGCCTGGTGCCGCTGCTCAGCTCTGGGGTGGGGATCTCGGCTTACCCGCCACCACAGAGCCGACCCACAAGGCTGGGGCCGGGGTCAGGGACGGCCCCTCGACCCTTGGAGGGCACTTGTGACCTGGCGAGGCCACACCCAGCCCCACCCCACCCCCGGGTGACACGGCTGAGGCTGGCGGCCGCTGGGGAGGGCGGGGCACGGGTGGGAGGAGCCGCCTGCTCTCAGCAGGATCCCATCTGGCACACACGGGGTGGTCGGACCTCAGCATCCACAGCCTCATGCAGGACTTCAGGTCCCGTGGGGCACAAGGAGGCTGGGCAGCAGGAAGGAGCGAGGCTTCGGAGGGCAGGGAGGACACGAACCTGTGAACGTGTTTCCTCCCTTGTAGCGAAGGCTGCGCACGGCGGCCAGCACCTCCTCCCTGGTGTGGAAGGAGTTCAGGTCCCACTCGGTCTGGGGGGCTCCGCTGTACTGAGTCAGGCCTGGGGGAGGGCCAGGTGCTGGGCTCAGTTTCCAGGGTCGTGCCTCCCTCGAGACTGCCCAGGGCCAGGACCACACCCTGGGAGCTGGCCATTGCACACGGCTGGCAACAGCAGCCTGGTCTCCAGGGAGACACACTGGAAGGCCCGGGTTCCCCGGAGGAGCACCAGACCAGCCCCATGGCGCCCACCAGAGCCCGGGGGCCAGCAGGCCGGGCCAGCAGCCCCGGCTGGGCAGGCACATGAGTGGGTCGGCTGTGCGACGCAGAGCCCCAGGAGGCTGCCGTGCTCCCCTCCCTTCTCTGGAGAAGTTGCTGAGGGGCGGTACCCACCTACTTGGACCTGACCTGGCCCAATTTCAAAGGGTGAGATGATGCTGGCCAGGAAGTCTTTGACCAGCTGGAAGTGGCTGTGGCCGATGCTCCAGGACCCGTCCACCAGGAAGACCATGTCAGCACGCACAGGGGGTGTGCAGCGGAACTGGGCGCCAGCTGGGCAGGCAGGAAGGTGGGGCAGGTGAGGACCACGCCCTCCATAGTCTTTTGGGCCACTCTGGGCCTGGACGCAGCCACCGAAGGACAATTTCCCAGGGCTCTTTGGGGAATAGGGAGCCTGAGGACATGGGGTCTGCCAGGCTTAGAAAATCCCATGCGGACTCAGCCTCTCTGGGCACTCCCAAAGCCGGGGTGCCGCCAGCCGTGGCTTCAGGGGCTGCCCGTGCCCTCGGTGGCCGCCTTCCGGGTGCACATGCCACCAGCAGCACAGCGCTGCGTCCCGCAGGCCCAGCCATCCCGGGGCAGGGGTCACTTCCGAGACCACTCTAGACAGACCCACTAGAGATGCGGAGGCGTTGGGGGCTGCCTAGCAACTCGTGGCTGCAGCCTCAGTGTCCTGATGTCCTGGAGCTCTTTGGAGACAAAGCACCCCGACCCGGGCGGCACCCCCATATCTGTGCACACGGCTCCCTAGCCCCAGAATGGCAACAGCAACCTGGAATCAGACAACCTCCTGACCCCTCGAGAAAGTGGCTCTGCCCTGTCCTTGAGGCCCCCTCCTGAGAGGGGCAGGGCCCATGCCTGGGGAGAGCGGAGGCTCCTTCAGCTCCAGGTCTGGGGGAGAAGGTGGGGCCCTCCTCTGGGGACCCCAATCCAGTGGGGAGGTAAAATTGAGGACGGAGCAGCCCCTTACCTGGCTCCTCTCCCTCTCCAGCGGGGGCCTCAATGTGGCTCTGCCTTGTTGGGTCCAGGGTCAGCTGAGTGGGCTCCTCTAGGTGCTCCGGATCTGTGCCAGGCGCTCCTGGAGAGAGGAGCGGGGGGTCACAGCTGCCACTTCTCACCTCCCACACCCAGGCTGGGGCTCCTGAGGGTGTCGGTGCCTGGACTGAGGGAATCCAGGGGCCGACAGATAAGCCTCAGTTAAAGCTGCGGGGCATGAGGTCAGCTGCGAGCAAGGACTTCCTGGCTACGGGCAAGAGGCACGAGAAGCTCAAGGCCCCTCCTCTCCCAGCAGCTTACTCCCAGTCCACTCTGATCCACCAAGAGTGGGTGGCTCTTGGCTCGGGACTGAGGCGCCCCTAGGCTCAGGGGTCTGCTTGGGGTCCGGGCTCCCCACGAGGGAGGGGGTGGGCTTCAGAAATGCCCCCAGCGGCCTCTGGCTGCTCCTGCCCAGGGGGTTACTCTTCAGATCCTCAACTGCAAAGAGAAGGCAGGGCTGTCAGGGAAGGGACAGAGGGCCCGGGCTCGATCCCTGCCCGGGGCACAGCTGTGGGTTCCAGAGAGGTGGGCAGGAAGTGAGACCCCATGGTACCTCATGTGCAAGCTGGGACCTGAACCCAAGTGCCCAGCCCTGCCCAAAGTGGTTACTCATACCCACCCTGGCTGGGGTAGGGAGAGCAGAGGACTCACTCACGAACTCCCTCCGTGCCAGCAGGATGGGCTTGGAGCCAGTGAGCTCGAATATCTGCAAGGTGTAGCCCTTGGAGGGGCTCAGGCCCCCGACAGTGGCCTTGGGGGTCTTGGTGGTCAGCATCACTTCCTGCTCGGAGTCCCCTGGGGTGGGCGGGAGAGCTGTTAGGGCTGCCAGGATGGGCACCCACGCATGTCCGTGTCCATGTACGCGTGTGCGCATGGGTACGCAGGACAAGGGTCTCAGACCTCCCTATTTCCTCCCCTTGAGGCCGGAGGAGAGAAAAAGGACAAGGAACTGATGAGAGGAGCCCGGGCAGGAAGCTCCTTGCGAACACGCCCACAGCCCCTGCTCTGCGGTCCAGCATCTGAACACAGAGACGGATTCGAGCGCTCACCAGTGACTCCCAAGAGGACCCTGCTCTTGGGCTCAGGTCCTGGAACTCAGAAGGAGGAGCCCGCCCTGCACAGTGCAGGGAAGCAGCCCCTGCCCTGCACCAGCTCGGGCCGGGAACACAGGCAGGACGGACCCCTGCTCTGGAAGAGCAGCGAGACGGGCCGCACGTGTGTCTCGTGAGGTTCACAGCCTCGGTACACCCACTCTGTAGATGTGGAGCCGGGGTACTAAGGGTCAGCCACGCAGCTGAGCAATGATGGACCAGCGTTAGACTCACGTCCCCCCACTCCGGACCAGACATGTGTGAGTCGCACTGAGCACCAAGAGGTGGCCAGGCCGCAGGGGCGCTGCCCTCGGGAACGGGTCAACACTATCCTTGGGGAAGTGGGGTACCGGTAACAGGGGCTTCACCTTGCTTTTCCTTCTCTGTCTCGTTCCCTCCCACCCTGTTCTGACATAGGACGGCGGCCCCAGGGCCGATGCTGGGCTCTCGGACTCCGGCTTCCAGAACCACGCGCGTCCACATTCACCGCCTACCCGTCTGTGGGGCCGTGTACCAGCAGAAGCACATGGGCAGGACGTGAGCCCCCGCACACATCTGTTTTTGACAACCAACTATGATCATAAAAGTGCTTTGTGAAATTTAATGTAGATATGAAACTAGAGTGCATGAAAGGAGGGTGAGCAGCGGCGTAATGTCTAAGGTTCTGGCCTAACAGCCATCACAAGCATCATATGTTTGTAGATCCACTAGCGTGGTCATTAAAGAAGGGCCGGTGAACACAACCATCTAGCTGGGGGACGCGCACCCCTCATCCCGCACCTACTGACCACTCTGAAACGCACAAAAGAGACGGCAGATGCATGTACCCCTGCCGGGCGGAGCAGGCACTGCCCAGTGCCACGGACAAAGACTTTTCACAAAGATCCTGAGGCCGAGTCTGACCGGCTTCCGGGCCCTAACTGCCCTCCGTGAGGCATGCAGGGAGGAGCCGCTAAGCCGCCCAGGAAGGTCCCACTTCAGACAAGAAGGTGGGCATCTTGTTTCTTCTGCAGACAAAGCTCAAGGGAAAGGCACGGAGGGAAACAGCAGCCAGGGAAAAACCACTCGAGACTCAGGAACCAAAGGAAAAGTGTGGACTCTCGGGATCCCCGTCCACACAGTCAGTTCCAAGAGCTACTTGTCAGACACGCCCAAAATGTAAATGTTACTAAATATTTAATGACAGTTCTAAAATAACTCAGGAGTATAGGAAGGTAGTGAGCGTACTTTTGAGTCTTTTAGAGAAACATACTGAAATGGTTACAGACACGATTAGATGATGTCTGGGATTTGCTCTAAAATAATACAGCATATGGTCAGGGTTGAGCACAGAGACACAAAGCAGTACTGGCCATATGCTGCTAGCTGTTGACCCTAAATCTTTGTTAATGTGGGGCGTTACACGGAGCTGTCTCCTTCTGCATGTGTTTAAATTTTTCCATAAAAGTCAGCTCAGGAGAAGGCAAGAAAGGAGAAAACAAAAATTTCTAACAAGTAACACACACACACACAAACCCAAGTAGGAAGATGGTAGATTTAAACTCGAGTCAAAGCCGGGCGTGGTGGCGCACGCCTTTAATCCCAGCACTCGGGAGGCTGAGGTAGGCGGAGCGTTGTGAGTTCGAGGCTGGCTTGGGCTACAACGTGAGTGCAAGGCCGGCCTGAGCTACATAGTGCGACCCTGCCTCAAAAAAACCAGGGCCGGGAGTTTGGCTCAGTGCCTTAAGCGCCTGCCCTGGCAGGCGCGA
>RJWM01017477.1:0-43023 GCA_004363535.1 Dasyprocta punctata | reverse complement strand
TCTCTGCCTTTATTTCATTCTTTTACTCTTTCCATGGGCTACAGTTCTCGTTTTAGATTCTTCTTGGGTCCAGAGGACCCATCTCCCTCTTTTTTCCTTCTCTCTGTTATTATATTAGTTTATATTCCAGCATTTTGATGGTATATTCAGGGAGCCTCCCTGTCACAGTGTCATCTGGGCGCGGCCATCTTGGAGGACCTTCGATCACTAACACTTTAGAACTCTATTTATTTTTAAATTGTATAATAATGAGGAAATTTCCAATTCTTTCAAATTAAAAAATAAAACTCTAAGTGAAGCCTAAGCCAGATTTTGATAGCATTTATGCAAATAGTGGAAAATTGAGGAAAATAAAAATATATACCCAGAAAACGGGTCGCTATGAAAATGCCTTTGAAACTCTTTTGAGAAAAACTTCTTAATACATGCCACCTTAGAATCAGTCTGTAAAAAATAGCAGTGGAAAAATGTAATGGCATTAATTTGAACTCAAAATATTCCATTTCTAGAATCACAGTAGGATCAATCTGCTTTTGTTTTCAGGTCCCTCAACAATTGAGTGTTGCTTCCTCTTTGTTTTTAGTCTTGCCCCTCTCCCCTACAATGATTTCATATATTTCATATTGCTCAATATTCTGATTTCTGCCTCTGTATTGCCAAAAATATTAGAAGATTCAGTGTCCTACAATGATCTGACAACACAGAACACAGTAAGGTGATGATCTCTTTTGATCTAGATTAACAAGTAAGTAAATCCATGCCATATATGCCACAATTCTCAGGTCTCATACCTTTGTGTGTAATGCTCTTCATGAGGAAACCTTCCAACTGGTTATTGCTAGCACACGGAAAACCTAACTATTGTCTGTTCATTTGCATCTACATATTTCCTTGGCAGTTACCTTTCCAGAATACAGAGCTATGTGTGTCTTGGCAAATAACACATGCTATTGCTTTTGAATCCACAGGCAGAACACACAATTATCTAGAAAAAAAGAGATACCTTAATATGTCCTATGGGTGAACTCTCTTAGAGGAAAGGGCAGGGTGCAACTGAGTTTCACAGATTGATTTTATAACTTGCAAATTTACAAATTTTGTTTATTAGTTCTAACAGTATTTTGAATCATTAAGGTTTTCTGTGAAACAAAAACATGCAAACACATAATTTTGCTTCTTCCTTTTCAATTTAGATGCTTTTTTTTTTTTTTTTTTTTTTTTTTTTTTTTTTTTTTTTTTTTTTTTTTTTTTTTTTTTTTTTTTTTTTTTTTTTTTTTTTTTTTTTTTTTTTTTTTTTTTTTTTTTTTTTTTGTCTGATCGCTCTGGTTCAAACTTTCAGGGCTATGTGGATCAGAAGTGCTAAAAGTATCTAACCTTGTCTTATTCTTATCTGAAAAGAAAAGTTCTTAATATTTTACTGTCCAGTATGACGTTAGCTGTGGGCTTATCATACATGATGCTTATGGTGTTGAAGTGTGTTACTTCTATGGCCAAATTTGTTGAGAGTCTTTATTATGGAGCAATGTCAGATTTTGTCAGATACTTTCCTGCATCTATTGAGAAGGCCAGATGATTTTCATCTTTCTTTTTCTTACTGTGATATAGCACCATATTAATATGTTAAAACAACTTCACATCAAAAGGATGAATTCCACCATTTAAGAATATAAGATCTTTTCAACATGCAATTTATTTTGTTTTTCTATGCTTTTTTTGAGTATTTTAGCATCTATTCATCAGAGATATTAGACCTATCACTTTATTTTTTGTTGTGTATTTGTCAGTCTTGTCATCGGGGTAATGTAGTCTTATGAAATTAGTTACAGAGTATATCCTCCACTTGAGTATTTTAGATGAGTTTCAAAAAGATTGGCATTAAACTTTAAATTTTTGCTCTAGTTAACCAGGGAAGCAATTGAGTCCTGGACTTTTCTTTGATGGGAGGCTTTAGATCACAGATTCAATTTTCTTATGGTAGTCTGTTCATATTTTCTATTTTTTCATGTTCAAACTGGGTAAGTTTCGTATTTCTAGGAATGTATCAATTTATCCAAATTTTTCCAATTTGTTTGCATAAAATTTTCCATAGTGGTACCTATGTTTTGTATTTATTTGTTCGCTGTTGTAATGTTTTGTGTTTTTTTAAAATGTTTTGAGCATTCTTTCTGATTTCTTAGTTAGTATTTCTAAATTTTAATATATTTTCAAACAACCAACTTAGTTTCATTAACATTTTCCTTTATACTTTTCATATTTACCAATACTGATAGTAACTTCAATTGCATACAAAAAGTCTACATTTTATATTCCCCTCCTCCCATATTTCATGTTGTTGATGCCAAAATTGCTTTTATATAGAGTAATTATTAACAAATCTTTGCAGCTGCAGCTATTCTCTAACTTTTACATTTTAACTTTCCTAGTATTAAAAATAATTTACCTGATATCATTATGGCATTCTGAATTGGACTAAATTCTCACACTTACAGTAAGTCTTGTACTTTCATGTGATTTCAATTTCTTAGGGAGCACATTTTTTATTTCAGCTCAAAGAACTCCCTTTAGCATTTCTCGTAAGGCAGATCTAGTAGTGATGAACTCTCTCCACTTTTATTTCTCTAGGAAAGCCTATCTCCCCTTCATTTCTGAAGAATAGTTTCAAGTTATACTAATATTGGTTCATAGCGCTTTATTTCAGAAATTTGAATATTGCATTTCACTTTCATGGCCTACAAGATTTCTGCTGAGAAACCACAAGGTATGTGAAGAGTTTTTTCTCTGGCTGTTTTTAAAAAAAAGAATCCTGTATAACTCTGAGTTTTTCAGTCCTGGCAAAGCACGCATTTATGAGACAAGCAACATAGAGACCATAATCCTTATGTAGGCCTTGGCAGCGTTTGGTACGCAGTAGGCAGTCAGAAACTATTCGCTATATGTTGCATAAGTGTGGTGTGTTCAATTTGCCTCAGGATTCATGATCAGATATTTTAAAAGGTCAAATTAATAATTCTAATTTTAAAACAATAATTACTTTTGATCTTTAGGTGCAAATGCAGACCTCATTTAAGTTGACATGGACTGAATCCTAATGTTGCACTAGAACTTTTCAAAACCATGGCATTAAAGATACTTGGTATTAATAATATTTTAAAATAAGTCAAATTCTTCGGACAGAGAAGAGGAGGAGCAGAATATTCATATTGTGTATAATTTTACTTTCTATGAATTTGTATCCATATAATTCCAAATATTCATTTGCCTTCCCAATAAGCAAAACTGGTCTCAGTTTTAAATCTGAATTCTTCAAAGAGGCACAGCACACAAACATGGTATGGCTGGCAACATAATATGGAATTGAATTTTAGTTGGTGGATCTTATTTCCCTTCATTCTCTTTAGACCCTTCACTTTCCTTGCCTTCTTGTCCCAAAGGAGAGCAGTAAGATCGGCATCATTTACTGTTTTCACCCCATTTTGGCACCATTATGTCACTGTACTGAGTTGAGCTTTCCCATCACTGTTCTTTAAGGACTGTGACAAGCAAAGAACTTCATGTGGAAACACTGAAGCATTCTTACTGTGGCTTTCAACAAGAACGGTTTTTTAAATGCCTGTAGCTTTACTGCCATCTAAAGACTAGAGACGCTGAAGTTAACCAAGCTAAGCAAGTATCTTCACGGCTTACTGCTTACTAACCCTTTGACAAGAAGTCATGAAGAAAGGTATTTCAACAGCAAAAAAGTAGAATGTACTTAAAAACTGCGTGGCACTGAGATGGTACTATTAATCTGTTTTTCACAAAACAAAATGCAGCAATTGTATTCTGTTTCTAAGGAGAAATGATACTATTACCGATAACAATCTGCTTGCCATTGAATTTATTTTATGGATTTCTCATGAAAATACATACCAAGTTATTATATCTGCACATCTGCAATGCTGTAATTAAAACTGAGTAGTTGTTGTCATTAAATTCTCTGGATTGTTTGTGGTTTATTTCCACTTAGCATATGAGATTTCATCCTAAAACTGATTTCCAAATCTGTCTATATTGCTTTTGTTATATTAATACTGATGTAACTAAATTCTCCAGCTTTTTAAAATGCTCTTTTAACAAGTGTATCATGAAGCAACTTCAAAAAAAAAATCAACCTGTATACACAGGCAATTTAAAACATAGCTTCTTTCAGAAAACCACCATAAAGTTTCCTCTGTTTTTAAACATCAAATACATTGATTTTCTTCTGGTTTCTACTATTAAGACATCTAACAGAATTGGTAGAGTTCACTGTCTTTCATATTTCCCTAGGAATTATCTGTTTCTCAAATGCCAGGGGTCAAAACTTGATCTGATTGAAATTCTGTATCATTTCCACAACAAGATTTTTCTTTGTCACAGTTTTCAAATAATAGTAATGAAAATGTTCAATTCTTGAAAGTGGCAAAACTGAACTAAAATAGGATTAATACAGAAAAACAGTAGCATCTCATGGCTTACTTTGGCACAAAGAAGCAAGGGACATGAAGAATCCATGGAGCATTAATAGAAAGATGGGGGCTCAGTTCCCATCCTATTCCATGTTGTCAGGTATCACATTGCTAAACACTGCACTCTGATTGAAGATTGGGGTTTGAAAACTTACACCAGATGGGTTTATATGAAAGAGAATGAGCATTCAGAAACACATGAAAGCAAATGTGTGGCAAGAGCAAATTAATAAAGTATGAATATTTGATTCCTAGTCTCCTTGCCCAGAAATCTTTAACCTATTTAAAATGTGATTTGTAGGATAGTAGTGTTAAAGCAATATCAGCTTTGAAATAGGCTAGTGTGACTTAGGTAAAATTAGGTGAAGTCTGGGTGTTTCCATAAGGGTAAATAAGCTTTTTCTTTGAAGTCCAGATAATGACAAGTTTTTGTTTTGTATACAATATAGCATGATTTAACAACTACTCAACTGCCAGGGTAGCATAAAGCTGCCATAGGAAAAGTGGCATGACTGTGTTCCAATAACACTATATTTAGAAAACAGGCATGATCTCACTTTATCTTAGATATAACAGTGTTGCATCATGGAAGTAGAAAGTGAAATGGTGGTGGCTAGGGCTACATGAAGTGGGAGAATGGTGAAATGTTAATCACAGTGTCCAAAGGTCCAGTTAGGATGAATAAACTTTGGAAATCAATTATGCAACATGGTGATGACAGTTCGCAATAATGTATTACATATGTGAAAGTTAAGAAAGCAGACCCTAAAAGTACTCCACAAAAAAAGATAATATGTGAAATATTATCATTGGTTTAATCAACTTGCAATATAAACGTCTTTCAAAATATAATTTTATGTACAACTGTTTATTTGTTAATTGTAGCTTAATAAATCTGTAGAGGACAAAAGAACCTTTATCTTATCCAATGAAAATGACTGTCAGATTGTGAATCCTAAATGTTAGCAGATACTCAAATGAAGGCCAGGGAAACTTAACGTAGGAGACTAAGAACCACTGGAATAAATGTTTCAGCCTCAACCCACCAGAAATTTTCTCCCTTCCCTTTTAAATTATCAAACTTAAAAATTCTTTCAGAAATAATCATTTTTTCTCATATAGCAAAGAATTCAACCTTTTAAAATCAAACATAGCTATGCATGTATCTCAAATGTTCTTCTCAGATTGGCAATGGCAACAAGAGGTAAAATAAAATTAAATTTCAGGTTCACAAGTATGTTATGTGTATCTCCAAAGCTATGTTGGATTACCACTATCAGCCTACAAATGAAAGCTAGATGGCCTTGCAGCTTTATTTTCATTTGAAAACTTAAATTTTGCTTTACAATTGGTGTTCTGCTATAACCCAGATATTAGTGGTAGCTTTCCAATAAAATCTAAACAGAAAGAATAATCATGATCCACTGGGAATTTCAATATAAGTACTGATTTTACTTACACATTCATAGCTCTCGATATTACCTAGAATATGTGTGAAGAGTCAAGAAGTGAAGAAATAGAAAACAAGCAGAATCTGGGAAGCTCTTCTTTAATCAATCATGAATGGTTTTCAGTAGTTTCTCAATCAGATTTTTCAGTCAGTTTTACAATCATACAGGTGGAGAGAGAAAGTATGACAGATGAGCAGTTTCATCTTCACTTTTTGATGCATTCTTTTGGTAATTGACTCTTTTCCCCTGAAGAACAATGCCATGATTTTCCATGGTCGCTTATTTCTACAATACCTTTTTCTTTCTGCTTTTTAGTGGCTAGTGTAGTATAGACAAAGAGGAAAGAATGTAAGTAGGACAAAGCTGAGGTAAAATTTGTGCTCCTATTTCTTATTCTTCATATGATCTATGTGCTGGTTAACTATTCTGACATTCAGTTTTCACTCCACAAAATAAAAGTAACACTAGGTGTTTTAGTCCAGTTTCTGTTGCTATTGCAAAATATCTGAAATTGCTTATTGATAAGGAAAAGCAGTTTATGTAGCTCACTATTTTAGAGGCTGAAAGGTCACAGTGATGCCACCCTGAATGTTGGGCTTCTGGTGAAAGACATATGGCTGCATCAAGACATGGTAGATGGCACCTGACAGAAGTGTATGTGAAAAGCCGAGGTCACATGGTGACCAGACATATTCAGGGACCAAGGTTTCTCTCTTTGTACCAATTTGCTCATGCGTACATTAACTAAGATCCCCTGAGAACTACATTAACACCTAACAATGGTTCCCCCAGGGCTGTACACTCCTTCCACTAGGCCCCTCCTCTTCAAGGTTCTACACCTCAGCGCTACCCCACCAGATCAAACTCTGTACACACGAAGCTTTGGGAAACACACTCAAACTGTATCCAAACTATAGCATCCAGCACACCACACAATTATTGTTGAGATTAAGAAAGTGCATTCAGGAAACATCTAGCACATTGTTCAATAAATACTATTTTATCTCTTCTTTCTCCCAGTTCCCCTCTCTAACATGTAGACAGCTAAATTTAGAAACTGGTTTGCTCATCTCCTACTTCCCCACAGTGTCTGCCACTAGATTAAATATACAGAAGAGGTTTCATGACTGTTTCTTGCATGGGCAGAGTGCTCTTATGTTCCTTTGTTATTGAATAACTTACCATATCAATCTTCTGTGGAGATGGATCAAAGCTGTTCTTTGGGTATTAAAAAGAAAACATGCTTCATAAATTCAAAGACAAGGGAATTCATTCACAATATTGGTATGCTATGCATAAAGCAGTTATTCAAACATTTGTTGAAGATGGTAACACATAAATGTGTGAGCTGACTTAAGGAGATACACTCCTGATTGTTCATTCTGCTCAGAAGGAGATTGTTTGACCCACAAGATTATCAACACTGTGGAATAACAAGGTACTTTGTCATGAGATCTTATTGCCTGTTGTTAACTTTTATAATTCTCACCATGATTCATCGGTCATATTTATACACTGCCTAGTGTTGTCCAATAAAGAATTTTATATTTATCTTCCTTGTCAAACTTGACCTCACATTTTAATTTTCTAACCATCTTTCATAAAGCATGTTGAAAAATTGTGCAAATGCCATTCAGGAAAACATTTAGATCAATTGGAGTGGATTCATCAAGACAAAAGAATTTTGATCAGAATTGGAAATCAAAGAATCATCGGTGCAAGATGAAAGCAGAAAAATAATAGGACTCAAAAGTTATTTAAGGGAAAGGAGAAAAGACACAAAGTCACAGTTATTGAAAGTTAGAAAAAGAAAACTAGCTCTGGGGCACATGCACAGAACAGCCAAGAAGTCAACGAAAGCAAAATGGGATTTGTGAAATAAGAATAGGGTTGATGATAAAACAAAACATTAAATGAAAAAGTCTCCTCTGTTTTTCTGTGTATATTTTGACTTTAAAGGATAAGAACTACAAATTTCTTTCTTTATCTTTGTTTTCCTAATAAAATAAGACATTTGGACAAGGAGGAAAATTTTAGAGTTGCTTTTGGCACTTTAATTGTTCTTGTGCAACATAGCCAATACTTATTTGGATAACACAGCATGTATGAGTTTCCAGAACAGCAGCATGAATAATTTGTTGGATAATGTTTGATGTCTATATTTTTTATCCTAAATGATTTCTGGGAATATAATAATATGCAATGTGCTGATCATTGTTACTCACTTATTGGCTGGTTGTGAAATTGTTTTGTTTTGGTTTTTTACTTTCCTTTTGTTTAAAATTTAAAAAAAATAGAATATCAGCATGACCCTAAAGTGTTGCCACACAAGGGTCCTAGATATATTAATAGATTTAGAAAACTGTGTAGCACCTGCTCTACAACATTCCTAAAAAGTTACCAGTGCAGCCATACATGTCAGATATGTTTACAAGAAAATTGTTTCACTTATCAATGATTAAGAACACTTGTATCTTTTATAATATCATATTTTCATATTCATATAGTATATACACTAACTACTCAAAAAAATTTTTTTCGACCCTGACGAAAATTCTAATGTTCACGCATCTCCCTATGCTACAGGGCACTGTACAGATTGTATTAAAAACTCTGTAAAACCATGTCTTCTCTCATTCTCTTAAAAGTAACCACACATCACATCTTTAATAAATCCCTCCAAGATTTGGCAATAATTGGGTAAAAAGGGAGAAGACCTAAAAAAGATAAAATTATAGTTTTGTAACTTTTACCTAGGAATAAGAAGTTTTCCAGAGAAGTAAAATCCCATACATTTAGAATACAGGAAATGTTTTTATGGTAGTAGATCCTTCAAAACAACTACGATATTTCCTCTATGTTTTTCATCTAAAATGATGAGAGAGAATACTTACTAAGTGTGTACTACATGTGAAGTATTATATTAAATACTTCACTTATCAGTAAATCATTAAATTTTTGGAATAAAGTCATTAAATAAGGTATTATTACTACCCTCACTTTCAGGTTGAGAAAGTAAATAGTTAAGTAGCCTGCCCATAACCAAAAGAAAACAAACAATTAACAGATATAGATTCTAACTCGGGCAGTCTGGATCAAAAGTCCACACTCATAACACTATGTTTCCAAGGTGAAGGTGTCTAACATGTTAGATTTTTAGAATTCAGTTTAATCTATAATATGTATTACTGTTTTAAAAATCGCTTCAAAAAAACAAGTTTGCTAAAGGGAACATCTTTCTCATATGGTAGTAAAAAGACAGTAATTGCAAGTACACAAGTAGAGGAAAAGACTTAATAACACATACAATTTTCTCTTGTGCCCTGTGAATATTTTGTCACTGAGAAGCATGACTGAATTTCTGTGTTAAGTCAAGATTTATTACAACAGAAAATAACCCACAACTCAGTGGTCTGAAAACCTAAGAAAGAGAATATGCTTTAGTTGAAATATTAAATGTCCTCCACAGACTCATGTTCTAAACTTTCCAACAATAATACACTTGAACCTGCAAAGTTTTACATGGATATTCCATTTGACCAACAGCCTATAAAACTATCAAAAGGTGGTGGAATCTTTTAAAGCTGAGGCCTAACAGGCAAAAGATAGGTCAATGTGGAAGTAACCACAAAGATATTTGGACACCGCAGCCCCTGTTTTTTCTCTCTTCGCATCCTGACCATGAAATGAGGACTTTCTTCTGCCATGGAATCCCACCATGATGTACGCCTAACTACAGGCCCAAATGCAACGGGGCCAGCCTAGCATGAACTGAATCCTCCTAAACTATAAGCCATAAAAAAACCTTTTTCTCTTTATGAGTTAATTATCTCAGCTATGATGCTATGCATTCACACAAGGTGCATAGGCCATAAACCTAGAAAGAGGGTAATACACTGCCTAACACGAGAACTTACAGAACTTCACATCAATTTGATAAATTAGCGATTTTTTTAAAAAATTTAAGAAATTATTGATAAAAAAGAAGCAAACAGTAGAAAATTACCTATCATATTTTTACTCAAGTATTTATCATTATTTCATATATTTTTATCCAAGTTTACCAAGCATTTAAATAAAGGACCCAGGCAGGCTTATGGAATATATTTATAAACTTAAATATTTTTAAGGAGTCATACATTAGTCAAAGTTTCATTTTTCATTAGTTCCTTTATGTTATTATAGGTGGTATCATTTTAGAAATCATTTACAAGCAATTTTCCAACAATGTCCAAAATAAGACTTCCATCTAGTTCACAAATATCCTCCAAGTGTATCAATCTACATTGTTATTAAATAGAAAAAAAGAAAAACTGCCTCCAATAATGCAAAACAATTCCATGATTTCCTGACTTGGGTTTTCCTGCCAGATTAAACTCAATAGTAGCTCAAAACATCAATTCCCTGTGCAAAAACCTCCACCAGAAAGCCTCTAATCACAGCAATTGGGAGGCTGAGGCAGGAGGATTACTGAGAATTCAAGGTCAGCCTGGGCTAAATAGTGAGTTCAAAGCCTGCCTGAACTATGTAGCAAGATCCTGTATGAAGAAGAAGAAGGCAGCGGGGTGGGGGTGGGGGCAGAACCACTGGATTCCCACAGTCATCGAAATAAAGTCAGACTGTTTATCCATTCCTGTCTTCATGGAATGCCATGATTCCTCTTTGGATCTTTATTTTATATACATCCTCTAACTTTGCCCATCTCCATCTTCATTTTCAGATTATGCCATCCACTTGATTCTTTATAAAATGCTGCTTCACAGCTCAACTCCATGACAATTTCTTACACACACACACACACACACACACACACACACACAATTATTTCTACTCATAAGTTTTTTGTTTGTAATGTTAAATTTTATGTGTGAACTTGATTAGGCAACAGTACCCAGTTTTTGGCTGAATAACAGTCTGTCTGTTTCTATAAAGCTTTCTTTAGAAGAAATTAACATTTAAACCAGCATATGAGTAAAGAAGATTGCCTTCTATAATGGGTGTTTCTCTAATCCGATTAGTAGAAACTCAAGAGAAAGACTTAGGTAGCCTGAAAGAGAAAAATATTCTGCCTGTCAAATCCCTTCCCATTCAAAACCCCAACATCAGTTCCTCCCTTGGTCTCCATCCCAGTCCACTGACCTTCACTGCAGATTTCAGGCTTGTTAGTTTTCACTGCATGAATTTAATCTTTAAAAATCTATCCTATGTGTCTTCGTTAATTTTCTATCACTGCTGACACAAAACACTCCACACCCAAGATGAAGGAAAGAAGGGTTTATTTAGCTCACCATTTGTGGAGGTTTCAGTCCATAATCAGCTGGCTCCAAGGCAAGTTGGCATGGCACTGGGGCAACACTTCAAGGTAGCAGCCAGAGCAAAGAAGGGAGAGCACAGGTCATACCCCGCGCCCTTCCAAGGCGGGTGTAGCACTCACAAAAATCTCTGTGCCCTACTGCACAGAATGAGGATATTCACAAAGTAAGGATCCTGTCTCCCAGTTGAGTCTCTCAGTTCAACTTCTCAACTTCTCAAGTTGACACAACGTATCAATGATAACACTAGCCTCCCTCTGTTTTGCTGTTTTCCATTTGGGTGTCCAGTAGAGTAGCACTTCACATTTCCTGTAACTTCTTTGTATTCAAACTTTAGATAACTGTTCCAGATAAGAAGCTGGCTTTCAGCCTGTCTCACCTTTGTGCATGCCATCTTCACCATGCTTAATCATTTCTAACTTTTCACTTAGTGATAGATACATTTGGTTTATGTATACTTTGAGTTTTTCATACAAGAGAAACTATATGATTTTTACATTTGTGTGCCTGATTTATTTCACTTAACACTATGGATTCAATGGATTCAAGGTACAATCATTTTCCTACAAAGACCCAAGTTTATCCCACTTCGTGACAAAGTAGTACTTCATTCTGTACAAATACTACATTTGCTTTATTCACTCATATGTTGATGTACATATCGGCCACTTGTAAGATTTAGCTTTGTGCTACTATAGACATGGGTATGCATGTATCACTGTAAATATGATGCCTTTAAGTTTTTCATACTATCTAACCACAATGAATATATTTCTTATGAACTGCAACCATGTACTAATAAAATTTAAAATAATAAAGACAGATATATGTAACTCTTTGATTTGAACTCCTAAAGGCAACTGTAGGGTAAATTGACCTAATTTCAATGCAATTGAGTCTCTGAGACAAAGGAGGCCTGAGAAGATGGACAAAAATGGAAATAGTCAGTGATGCAGACAGAGCACACACAATATTTATCAGTCAGGTTTCCTGTCTTATATGGGCACAGTTTGTGGCACTCAAAACAATTCCAGTGGAGCAACAAAGATCACTGATCACAAACCATCATAATAGACATAATAACAATGAAAATTTTTTTAGTATTGCCAGAATTATCAGAATGTGAAAGATATTTAAACTGAGCAAATACTATTTAAAAATCCTGCCAGTAGACTTTTTTAACTCAAGATTGACACAAACCTCCCTTGTTTAAAAAATTTGCCCCTACAAAGCAGGTAAAAGGGAGCACAACATACCATGATCTGATTGTTCTAAGAGGCAAATTTAAAGCAATCAATGCCTTTATAGAAAGGAGTGTTCTCAAAAACCACCTGAATTTACACTTGAAAGTAATGAAATATTTTTAAGCCCAAAGTTAGCTAAAAAGAGGAAATAATAAATATCAGAGTACAAATCTATGAAATAAAGAATAAAAAGTAATAAGATTGGTTGAGGAATCTAGAAGGTTTTCTGTGCAAAGAAAAGAAAGAAAAGGCTCAAATAAAGTCAGAAATTAAAGAAGATACATTGCCACTGATGTTCTTGATGTTTTTTTAAAAAACAAGTAAAAGATCATAGAGGACAATTATGGGCAATTTTACATCAGCACTTGGACATCCTAGAACAAGTAAATAACTTCCAAGAAATATAACCTTCAAGACTAAATCAAGGAAAAATGAAAGTCTAAACAGATCAATAATAAATAATACATCAATTCCACCTATGAAAAATTTCATCTTAATCTTTTATTCTCTTTCCTTTGGTAATACTGTGAGTCACACACTCAGCTTCCTTCTACAATTTGAGGTTTCTAGTGGGTGTCTGCTTCCAGACTCTGCCAATCCCTGCCCAAGTCCAATGCACCCTTCACTCACTTGAGCTTCTCTCCAGAAACACATACACACACACATCAGAGTCTTGCAGTAAAATATGTAATGGCTTTCCTTTGTTTACAATTCCTTTACACTGTCATTCATATGTACTTAATAATACCATACTAAATTCTCTTATAAAAATTCTCGTAATGCACTTCCTAGTTAAAAACAACTTTTCTATGTAGATTCTTTATAACTACCAAAGATAACTGAAGAAAAGAGATTTAAAAGTTTTAAGCTATTTCCTTCACCTAAGGCATGGCCTTTGTTCTATATTCTTAAGAGGTCTCAGTGTTTTGGCTACATGTTGTAATGCACTGAGAAATTTGTCGGCCTGGAAGTTATATGCCTTTGAAGTTCTGCATCAGCTGTCACCTCCTCTGTGAAAGCTACTTTTGCTCCCTTAATCACGTAGATGTTTCTCCATCTCTCACATATATATTGCATGTTTCCCACTGTATCTTTCTTCCTTACTAGAGTGTGATTTGACCCCAAACTGTACTTTGACCTCCTTTATTTTGGAGATTTTAACATCTAGTTCATCCCCTGAGCTAACCCAAACCTCTTCTTAAAGTACATTTTATAAACATCCAGAAATACATTGATGTTAACAGTGAAGCACAAATTGATGGTTTTTCTTTGAGAATTATTTGTTAGTAACTCCCCCCAAAAAATAGGCAACATAATGCTGTGAACTGATATTTTGCTTTTCATCTGGGCATTTTGACATGGTATGCACCTGGGTTGTAATTCTGAAATTATAACCTCTAGCATTCTCATGTTTGTTCCTACAAGAGTTCTGAACATTGATTGTTTTGCTTCTAGGAAGGTTAACTACTATTAGTCCTATATAACTTTTAAGGTGCTAGCCATTTGTCACACAACTGGTCGCCATGAGTATTTCAAGTTAATAGTTGCTATCACATTTGTTAGAACTGCTGCTGTTAAATACTGCTATACGTACCTAACTTTTAAGACAGTTGAGCACAAACAAAGCCAAGTACAAAGCAGAAATCTTTTGATAAATGTCGAGTTGCCATTAGAATGCTGTTCATAGACTTTGGAGTAGCGTCAGTGCCATCATTCTCACCAAAGAAATGATTGCTTCCTCTCGACACCTTGACAGATCTGCATGAGTCCATAGATTATCACTGTCCTCTGAGCTCTTTATCATGGTTTGAATCTGTTGAAGTGTGAAAAAAAAGTCAAGTGTGCTTCACAAAACAGGACCATAAAAATGAACTTAGCTGGAGCTGTCTTTGATGGAAAACTTTGAATCGTGCCCTACAAGTCAAAAGAGAGACTGAGAATTCAGCTGACACATCAGTGCAGAAACACTACATAGAGCATAGGTTAAGTGGAAGAAGATGGGGCTGTTCAGGTAAAGACAAAAGACACTGTGACACGAAACACAGCCAAACAAAACAACAGTACTTCCACACTGCAAGAAGGGTAGGCATGCACCTCTGGAATTCTCTTTATTTCTTCAAAGGCAAGGTGCTGTAATGCTACAGTATTAAATCCATTCCAACTGCCTACCTTCTGTCGTAGTTTTCAACCGTTCTTAATACTATTAAGAGACATGCCCTTTTGAATTGTTACCTCAAAATATGCAAAAGTTGCTCAGCTTTGCTCTCCAGCCTTGCCTAATTCTCCATCAAAGAAATAGAACTCCTGCTACTTGACTGACTTCTCATATTGAATCCTGAGCGATCAGGGATGCTTCATGCATCTGTAACACTCAAAGAAATAAAATAGCTCATACTTGGCTATATTTGATGTCTAGATTCACAGCCTTTTTCATTTTTAATCATAATTCATTACTTTGCATTATATTTTATTTCCTCTGGTCTTGACTCAGAGACCAGGATTTATATCACTTTAACCTCAAAAAATTATCAACTATAAAAATTTCCCACTATATAAAAATGTAAAATTAATGCCAAATTCATTTAAGGTTGTGTGTGTGTTGCACACATGCATGTTGTATTATCTTTTAGTTTGATTCCAATTTAAATTTTGGTTGGTGTTGTTTGACAATTTTTTCCTACAAAGTTTTCCAATAAAATGAGTTTTGTAAGGAGAGAAAAAAAACCTCAGATTTAGAATCATAGATTTTATTATTTCTGAAATAGAAGATACTTTCCTCATATTTGGATGGAAGTGAACAAGCCAGGCTTTGGTGAGTACACCTGCCAAATATGAGCTTGACTAGACCCTCCCTCCAAACCTCTTGTGACAAATATGCACACAAAAATAAATAATAAAATAAGAAATACAGAAATTAAATGCTAATATGTTGTAACTGCTAAGATACTAGAATAGCTGGGGAGGATCAGTGCTAGCCACTTTATAAGCCCAGTCTCCTGCATTGCCTATTGCATAAAAAACAGGAAAATCTCAGGAGGCAGAGGCAGTAGGATCACAATTTCAAAGCCAATCCGATTACATAGTGAGATCCTGTCTGGAAAAAAAAGAAAAAAAAGCAAGCCAACAACAACGAAATCAGGAAAATCAGCAAGCCACATGTGACTATGGATGAGAAAGCCAAAAGAAACTCAATACTCAACCAAGAAAACAAGCATTGATAACTGACATGACCATAGTGACTACAGTTAGGGTATGTTTATGTTTAAAACAGGTGACTGATTTTTTATTTAATTAAACAACGTGTACAGGTTACCCCATTACTACGGTAGAAATTACAAATAAGGCAAAATCTCTGCACTCAAAGAGTTCACAGCCTAGAAGGGAGGCAAGAAGCAAACCAAATGTGACAAGACAGCAACTGTAGCATAACAAACAATTCTGCCAAAGCCAAGGGAATAAAAGCAACCATGCGCCCTACTGGTGCTACCTACACTTTCTTTTGAGATAGAAACAAAGACTATGCCCTCAATATTTGAGTCACCCCAAAATCGAAGACTTCACCCCTTTGGCATTTGCAGATAAGGCCTTTTGGAGAAAATTTGGTAATGTTTACAGGAAAGAGAACCTTCTAGGAATTTCCAAATTAGTATATTTCAAATATCACTATATAGTGATTTTAAAAGTATTTCTTAATGGTACTGCTAAATATGAATTCAAATCATACAGATAAATATTATTTTAAAATAAAAACAGAGCAATTTTAGGATTATTAAACATGATTAACATGCCTAGAGAACTCATCAAAAACAGTAATATAAACCATTGCACTGTCATAATTTAAAGCAGTACTTTATTATTTTCACAATTCATCATTCTAGGTATAATGTATAATGTAAATGCTATACTTGTGGATAATTTTTGCGGATAAACCTAAAGGCTTCTTTAAGTAACAGCAAAAAAAAGTGTTAGCATTTTGTGTAAAGAGAGGAAAAATTAATTAATGTGAAATTACAGTGACATTTTCATTCCATGTAAATTATAGGGAAAAAATTTAAAATAATGGTATCATTATAAGTCTGTAAGGTGAAAGAAAGAACAATACATCATTGTTCATCTACAAAATGACCCAATCTCAAATATATCCATGAAAGCAGATGGGATGAATATACTCTGCAATTTATTTAATCTCAAAAACCCTATAATTTAGATATAATTATCACCATTTTACAGGTGAGAAAACCAATTATTAGAGAAAAAAGGCTTGTGCCAACAGTTTAAAAAATTGAATCAGTGGAGCAGTTAAGATTTATAAGCAGACAATTTGGCCCCAAGATCTGCAGACTTAACTACAAAAGCAAGCAGTAGGGAATATAGGGACTAGTAAGTAACAAAGTAGGTTGATGAGAGTCACTTTGGAAAACCCATAGTATAGCAGAAAAGTTTTTGATAATAATTTCAAACTTCCATGCATGTTTTCCCTTTCACAGTAATCACTACGAACAAAATTCCATGCATGGTCCACCACATAGTATGTCTCTGGGACCAGAACCATAAAGCAGAAGGACCAATGATGAATGACCATGCTTCAGAAGGGTTTTCAAATCATCAATCCTAATTCCAAAAATCTAGAGAGCTTTCAAATAGTGCTCTTCAAGAATGTCTGAGTTGTGCCTTAATATTGTGAATATCTACCCTCAACCCAAAAGATCCTGCACAATGAAATTTCCCAATATGACTTGCTGCTGATAAGGAATTCCAGTAGTTAATAACCTACTAAAAAGCCAAGGATAGCACTGGAAAAATTCAAGAGTGCTGTTGTTGTTGTTGTTGTTGCTGCTGTTGTTACAAACTCAATTGGAAAAGTGAGAATTCATTGTTTTAGAATTGTAGTTACGAAGAAGTCTTTTATTCCCAGGCTACTAAACTCTACATACTCTAACTTTTGCAATTGCCTTGCAGTTCTGCAACACAATCCCACTAACACTCATTGAGATTCTGGCCACTAGGAATTAGATGGCACTCCCATCTAAACTGCTTTCTACTTACATTGGTCTTTCTGATTGCTTCTCACTCCTCAAATATGGTTCAAATTCTCCCCCATTTTACAAACTTCTCTGACATTTCTGGAAATGATTTCTCCCTCCTATGTGTTTAATCAAGTTAGTGGTTGAAACCATGTGAATCTAGAGTTCAGACGAGATCTTTTATCATGTATCTCACAGGGTAACTGTAAAAATTAAATTTTATAGTTAAATAATTGATGTACAGTACTTAGGATGCTTTGTAGTATATAATAAGGATTTGAGATGAGTTATAATATGATTATTTCTCATGCTTATCATTTTTACATTATTGTTGAACTATATTTTATTTTATTTCAAAATATGTACCCTCTGTCCTATCAAATAGGAAGAATTTTATTTTTCAAAAAAATCCCAAACTGCTAACACAGTTTTGAATACAGAATGTATTGCCAATAAATAGTTAGGTGGTTGAAACAGGACATTAAAATTGTTGACCAATATCACCTTTTTATACTCTGCAATTTCCGAACCGTGATCAGGTAGTAAAAGAGGTTGGACCTTTCTTATCAAAAGATTTATTGTGCAAAATAGCTGTTTTAAAATATCTGTCAAAGCAATAAAATGCCATTGCAAGAAATAACTAGGTAGTCTTAACCCTTAAATCTGATGTGAGCTGTAAATTCTAGGGAAAAAGATGGTTTATGACTGACCATCAATCTGTAGACATGTTTCCACATAAATTTAGAAAGTCCTGTGTTAGTTCACACATTTCCTCATCAGCTGTGTTCCAAAGACCCTAAAATTCTAAAAGAGCAGACAGGTTCAATTGCATACATATGTTTTTTAGGAATTAATGTAAAGTGTTCAGCATAATTTGCAGTGTTTACCATAGTAGCAACTTAGAGAAAATAGATTCTGTGTAAGAAGATGAAAACAAAAACATCGAAGACTACTACAATGGCCCGGAAGAGACCTCTAAGAACTTGATCTGAAGCAGTGGAAGTTAGGCCAGAGATGTCTGAAAGAACCCTTCTATGTGCCTTTCTAAATACTTTCTCTATTCTCAATTCCTCCTCCCTGGTGAAGCTCTCCAGTCTCTGGTATTCTCTGAGTAGCTTGAATTCCATTACGGCGGGCGTCACCTGGTTCCTGTCAGATCTCACAATTTCTCACAGTTTATTAATTGATCCAGTATATTTCTAGTTCACTGATAGCACAGCATGATTCAGCACTGAGAATTTTCATTTGTTCTCTTCCCATTACATTTCCATTTTAGATTTCTCTTTACTTTTCATTAATTCTATCCAGAAGCCAATATGAAATAAATAAATAATATCTGACAAAAATAATCAATTAATAATCACTTTGAGGTATGATCATAGGGTTCTTTAGAAAATGATAATTATTTTCCAGGTTAGAACTCAGATGAGCTGGGGCAGTGTAAATTAATATGAACATTTTGGAAAACAGATCAGAAGTAGCTATGTCAAACCCCACCCTGCCCCAAAGAAAAAACAGCAATATATCTTTTGGCTTTATATTGACCTAAGGAAAATGATCTAAAAGAAGTAATCAACGGCGCAGGCACCAACCAGGACACAGGAAAGCTGCCCTCCGGAGGCCTGACCTCGAGACCCCGGAGGAGAACCAGAACGCCCCCATGTGGGGCCCAGCCCGCGGGAGCCCAGTGGCGCCAGCGCGCGGGCTTGTAATCACAGACAAACATATCCCCCCCCACCCTGGTCAGCAACTCGGAGGTCTTGCTAAACTGATAGCAACCAAGGAATATCAAGCAACTATTTGCTAGTATTATTTTGTAGATTTTGCAGGCCTCTGGTCAGCAACCTGAGCATCTCTTTGGAAGGTGACAGTAGGCAATGTAGCAAGTACGGGGGATTCTCTTCTGGCTTGTCTTTGTGGCCCAATATGGTTCTCTCTGTTTTGCTTTACTCTGATCATTATTATTACTAATAAAAAAAATTTTTTGAGCATAAAAAAAAGAAGTAATCAAAACAGAGAAGGAAGCTCTGTCTACAGAATATATTCATTCCAACATTATTTATAATAAGCAAAACCTGAGAGTAACTTTAGTGGTTAAATTACCAGTTTTTTTTTTTTAATATCACAGCACTTTCTGTTTTTCCTTCCTTAACAATGAACACACCTCTGATGTAATGCTGATGTAAACTTTTTAAAGCAAAGATAATCAAAGCAAAGAAAAAATGAAAACAGAACTCCAGTTAGTATGTCACTTACAAAATGCAATCAACCTAAGGGTACTTGCCATAGTTGAAGATGGGATTACAGAATAAAACATATAGTAGTAAGTGGTAGAACTCAGATACCTATCCAGTTCATTTTAGAGGCTGGATGTTTAACCACTTTCTTCTACCACCTCCTTATTACTACCCCTCAGACTGTTGAACATTTACATGCATGATAACCTGGTAATAATCAGCAGGCCACGCATTAGAAATTCCCATATAATGCTACAGAAGTAAAAATTTTAAACTCTTTTAGAAAATAATATTTACAAAGAGTCACATTATTCAAGAAGTGAGCATCCCTTCTAAAAATTTACTCTCTAAAATGTGTAGGAAATTCAGTATTTTTAACTAATTCTTTCAGGTGTGATAATGGTAGAGTTCTTATGATTTCAAAAGGGTCCATAATTTTGATAACTAAATGCAGGTATGGGAATAATGTCCAGAACTGACTTCAGAAAAACATAAGCATGAAATGTGTGTATATAATACGATAGGTCTCAAGTTTGTAATTGGTGAAGCTGGGTGATGGGTAGGTGGGGATTCATTTTACCTATTTTTCTTTTCTATCTGTTTGGTGTCTTCCATAATAAAATGTTCAAAACTCATCAGAGACACACAGGAAGATATTTGTGCAGAGCTGAACACTGAGCAAGTATATGAAACAGTTAAAGTCAGTATTGACTGAGATGCCCACCATAATCCTATACATTATGTATTCTATATGATCAAAAAAGATGCCAATATGAATTCATGTTTCAAGTTATTAAATAGTATTACAAAAAGTGCTCACAGCATAGTATTAAGAAGGGAAATTTTTGTATGAATTCTAAACCATGTACAAGATGATCTGATTTGGAAGAACCTCTTTCCATAGACAAAAGTTATAAAGAAAATTTGAAAAATAATGATAGCCATCTCTATAATCATAGGTGATTTTTGTTTCATGTTATTTTAATTTCTCCATATTTTCCAATATTTCCACCATGAAAGTAAACTGTTTCCATTCATAAAAAATAAATGTTATTAAGGAATTTAAAAAACGAAAAGAAACTTAGTTTTATTTAAGATGTAAAATATTTCCCAGAGAGTGTTTTTTGGGGGCATCAGGATTCAACCTCAGAAAAAATAAAAACTTTTAATAAATAAGGCTTGAAAGTCCCAATCAGATTTACATAAAGAAGACTATGAGAGATATGATAACCAACTGTCAAAAATCAAAATATAAAAGATCTCTTCAAAATAGTAAGGGAAATAAAAGCTCTCACATACAGGGAAACAACAAGAAGTTAATCACTCAATTTCACTGTAGGAAACTTGAAGGTGAGACGATAATGATACGAAATTTTCAAAGTAGTGAAAGAAGAAAAACACCACCCAAACATCCTTTACCCAACGAAACTGTCCTTCAGAAATAAAAGCGCAATAAAACTTCCCTAGAAAAGCAAATGCTGAAATTCATTACATACAGACTTGTCTTATAAAGATTGTTAAAGGTAGTTTTCATGCTGAAATGAAAGACCACTATTTTAGCAACCTGAAAGTATAAAAATCACTGGTAAAAGAAAATATATGTTCAACTCAAATGCTATAATACTATAATGGTGCTGTACAAATCATGTCTGCTCTAAAGGGAAAAATTAAAGTATGGAAGGAACTGTAGCTACAATAACTTGTTAATAGATACACAAACAAAAAGGTGCAAACTATGACATCAATAATGTAAAATTAGTGAGAGTCAAAGTAAAGAGATTTGTACGAGCTTGAACTTTATCAAATTATAATATGCTTGAATAACTGGATGAAAAAGGAATGAAGTTATGTTATGTACATTTACCAACTTCCTACAAGGAATGCAAACTTTATGTACTACACACATATACTAAAAATAATAATTCTTTTAGAAAAACAAAAGATACTTTTCCAATGCCCATCACCCTATACACACTAAAATACTCAGAATAAATACTGAAAAGTGAAAAACAATGTTTTATTTAAGCTTCATAGTCACAAAACAAAAAATATACAGCAGATACCAAAAAAATGGAGAAAATAATCAAAACACACCAATATAGAAAATCATCAAATTACAAAGAAAAATAAGAAAAAACAAAGAATCTGTTTTTAAAAAACAGGAAAAAACAAATTGATTATAATAATCATTAATCATGAAAAATTACTTTAAATGTAAATGGATAAAATTCTCAGAAAGAAATGAAGTGACTGGATGCATTTTAAATACACACACACATACACATGTGGAATATACGCTGCATGCAAACAAAGCACTTCAGTTCTGACACACGAGATTGCAAGGAATGAAAAAGATATATATAAAACTACAGACCAAGAATAACTGTATTTATATCAGAAAAAAGTGTACTTTAGGTCAAATATTATTGGGGGAGTTACAAGGGGTGATCAAAAAATATGGTGACTGCTTAATTGTTTTTAACTTACTACAGAACTAAACACATTGTGAAGAATACTGTGTTTGAAGTGAAGAGGAGTTTTTGAGTATCTTGATGAGAGAATAGTGGCAGTGTGTATTTTACTGAAATAACTTTTTAAAATTTAAATATACACTATATTTTACAATCATCCCTAATGATCAAATGTTTATAGTAATTTTTGTCAAAAAAATTACACTGTATCCTCATTGACTTTACTCCCTGAATCTGTCTCTGTGCAACTTCTGAATCTTGTTCAAAGTCAAGTGACCATAATGTTTAGTATGTATGTAGGCATCATGGCAGTATAACTAAAGACCCTCACAAAAAAGGACTTCCAAAACTACTCCAGAAAGTGGAGAAAAAACAGTACAAGTTTAAAGCAAGGGTGTGTACTTTTAAGATAATTAATGACAAGTTGTCTTTAAGTGTAATTTTTTTAAATTTAAATATTTTCTGTATTCACTGATCACACTATGTACAAAAAAAATGATTGAGGAAGTACAATGAATAGCACAATGAGATATTACCTCACAACTCACACTTATTACAATGACTTAAAGGCCAAAAAATAACAAGTCCTTTCCAAGTTGTGTTGAAAAGCAACCCTTATAGATTGTTGGTGGTATTATAAAGTTGGGCAACCATTATTGAAAACCATATAGCAGACCTCTAAAAATTAAAAATAGAACCATCATATAATCTACCATATAATTCAGAAATTCCACTTCTGAGTATATATCCTAAGGAAATAAACTCACTACTTTAAAGAAATATCTGCATTACATGCTCATTGCAGAATTATTCATGAGAGTTAAGACAGGAAAATACCTTAAGTGTCTGTCAATGGACTAAAGGACAAAGAAAATTTGATATATGTATATTTGATATATATATGCAATGAAATATTACTCATCCTTTAAAAAAGGAGAAATCTTGCTGTTTGTGATAACATGGGAAAAGTGGAGGACACTATGCTTATTGAAATAAGACAAATACAGAATGACAAAGACTGCAAGGTTTCATTCATATGTAGAATCTAAACAAATTAAGTTCAGACAGTAAAATAGTGGTGACCAAGGATCAGGGATGGGATGGGAATTAGAAGATCATGAGCAAAATATTCAAACTTACACTTATGAAATTAACAATTTCATGAGATCTAATGTACCACACATTAACTATAATTAATCTATTATATACTTGAAGTAAGTGAAGTGAATACATCTTACATCATTTTACCATTGAAAAGGTAATAGATATGTTCATTAGCTTTAGTGTGGTAACTACTTCATAATGTATAAGTATACCAAATGCCACATTTTTAATAAACACAACATTTATTATCCAATTATACATCAGCAAATCTGAAATTGTCTAAAATATCCACATACATTTTAAACTGTTCATTAAGAGACCTTGTAAAATAAAATCTGATCTTTTAGAAAACTTTAATTTGTCTTATGTTCCTCAGAAACTGTCTTCCACTAGTGTACCTTACAGCTATGCACACTTCCAAAAGGAGAAAACTTCATTTACCTAACGTTTGTTATCCTTAAACAATGTTTTATACACCTGTGTCATATAGAGCACAAATATGGAAATTTTTTGACTTGTCAGTTTGACTTTCAGTTTTGCAACTTAAGAACTCATTCATTTGAAACTGTGCTTCCAATATTGAGTTTGCATCTTTTCCTGTGCTAGTGATAGAGGATATAGTATTTCCTTGTCTTGCTGGGCAACAGCAGCAAGCCACAGCTGCCACTTAACACAGGATTGTGAAGGTCAACAGCTGTTACTGTATACCACACTGTATAGTGAAGCTAAGATCTTCACTAGACTAGGTACATTTAATGCATTTTTGTCATACAATATTTCCAACTATGGTGAATTTTTGGAACGTAACACCATCATAAACCTAGGCACACATAGCTAAAGGCTGCAGGTTCAATAATCTCACTTTGAAGATGGTACTTTTCTAACTCTATCATGAACTTTCAAATTCTATATTTTTTTCTACAAGAAGAAAACAAGCATAAAATATTAGCAATATTTAACTATGGTAAGTCATTTAAACAAAAATGAAAATTTCTGAAGTCTAAAATATACATCCACCTTAGTCACTTTGTGTGAGTTATAGGGAAAAAACAGACAGATATTTGAATCAGTAAATGCATGAGGAAATGCTCAGAAATATACTTGATTTCATAATGCTCAGCTTCTTTAGAAATCAAATTAATGGACACCAGTGCTGTGGAAGATTTTTATATTAAAGTTCATGCTGCAACTAGTTTCCCTATGATATCAATTCCAAATGACAATCTGAAGTTTTGTGCAGTAGCATTCATCTCAGCAATTGTCAGAAGTCATTTCATTTCCGATGATTCATTACATTTTTATTATAGTGCATTAGCTGGGTACTTTATTGATCCTTTCTCCATCTAATTTTGACTTTCACTGCTAACAGTAATGACATTAACAAAGTTATAGCCCCCCAAGCTGCTAGACTGAGGTGAGGTGAAAAGGATTCTGGTTTCAGAACAAAAGCACTTTTTTATTCACATCACCTTATGCATATGCAAATAATTAATAGATTATATAAATTCCCTGCATCTTTATTTCTTTTGTTAATTAATAGCTTGTATACAACCTGCTGTATGGGCAAGAAAAGCAGTGTCTATCTGTTCAATAAATGTTGAATGACCATGTGGCAGTCATTGTTCTAACAATATGCACTAATAAACAGAAAATCAATAAACAAACCTCCAGAACATAAGTTAGCTTACATTCTATAGGATATTTCTTTACAGGCAGCCCCATCTCTAAATTACCCAAGAACTTAATGATTTTCTCAGTCCAAATGTGACACTGGCAAGCCATCTTCCACACCTAAGCAAAAAGAGTCTTTGTATACTGCTGGTACATAGCGGTTGATACTCCTAGTCCCGTTTCAATAGATGAGACTGATGCTATTCAGCAGAGCTAATATTCATTCAATTCTCACGTAGTAGTCAAGGGACTCTTAAAGAAAAGATAACTCTTTCTGACAAAAGCAAAGTTGGAACACTGTTTCCTATTACCCTGATTCTGTTAGTCACCCATGCTTAGCTTGCCCCAAGAATCAATACCAGGAGCACTTTGTTTTGACTGTTTAAATTTTGATGGCTGTCCCTTTCCCTTCTAAGAAATTCATCTCTTCAGAGATCAGACAGGTGCTCCCATTTATCTTTGGTAAATAATGCATCTGACTGTACCTCTCTCCTAACCAGTAAAGGTGTCTTCCTCAACCTCCAGAGGTCGTTACACCCATCACTCATTCATCCACCGTGCATTCACTTGCACCTACTCTCTGTCATGCACTGCTGGCACCCTCAGGCACCTACAGAAAGACCTTCTGCTGAGGATGCTACCTTCATCACTTCAAAAGATAACAAGTGACTTTGACAGCTTTTCCCAGAATAAAATAAAAACAAAATACCATAAACAAGGCTTTCAGCTTCACATTGTATTATGTAAGTGAGCACTTTAGGAGGAAGATGAGAAGGCAGCAGAATGATAACCAGTACAAAATCAGCCTTTCTGAGATTTGGTGCCCAGACTCTGGAATATAGCAACATGGGGAAGAGAAGGAGGGAAGTTGGTCTTCAGGACCCAGGAAAGTTCTAAAGCAATATCGGAGACCCCAGGGAGACCAAGAGAGGGACCTCAGTGCAGAAAAGGGAAGTGGCAAATGGCACTTTCTCCCTGAATTCTAGCTCACAGAGTGAGAAAGATACCTTGAACCTACTGAGCCACAATGACTACAGGTGACTACAGAGGCCTCCAGAAAGAAGCAAACCAGAGGAATGGAGCAGTGGATGCTGTGGGCTGCAGCAGCTGGTGAGTGGGTCGAATCCAAATATTACCAGGAAAGAGCGATTGGCTGGTCACCACTTGGGGAAGGAGCCTGCTGAACCTGAGACTCAGAGCAGCCATGGGTTGGCGCCATCTCTAGATTCCTAGTATCACAGTGAGGTGCAGTCTTGGCAGACATACTAGATCAAGGTGCCGAGTTTAAGCAGGCAAGAGGCACCCAGATTGTCATGGGCTGATCAACTGTGTCCCAGGCTCTCAGTCAAAACAAAAGATCAGCCTGAACTTCAATGAAGGCAAAAGTACAAGCATGCTGGGATTGTCCATCTCCTGCCATCAACCAACATGGATTTGGACTTTTTCTGCCCCCTTTAACTACCAGTGAGAGCACACACCGCTGTGGTGGACACTGTTTTTCTTCCTTTCTTTGTTTTCTTTTTCTTCTTTTGGGTTCTTTTTATATGAGTGGGAATATTGTTTTCAGTTTTTTTGTTTTGTTCTATTCCTGTTTCTATTTCGTCCTTCTTTTTTTCCCTCCTGTCGTCACCAATTTCCAAAGCTTCCTTTGATCTTTAGCCTTGTTTCTATTCTTTTTCTATTCGTCTATATGTTTTCCTCATATCCCTTTTTGCAAGGAAATTTATAACAACAAATTCCCACATTAGAAAAACAGAGCGTACTCAGATAAACAACATAACAATAAACCTCAATCTACTAGAAAAAGAAAAGCAAGCAAAACAAAAGCACATATGAAGGAGGAAATTATAAAAAGCAAACCAGAAATTAATGTAATTGAAACAATACAAAGAATCAATGAGTCAAAGAGTCGCTTCTTTGAAAGATTACATAAAATATACACCATTAGCCAACATTATCAAAAAAGGAAATAAAAGACTCAAATTCATACAATAAGGAAGGAAAAAAGATGAAAACACTACACAAGATCCTCAGTACCTACTTTGAGAATTTATATTCTAATAAGGTGGAAATCACAGAAGAAATGGAAAGATTTATAAATATGTTTTCCAAAGCTGAATTGATACAATATAAAAATTCTAAATAAACCAATATCAATCAATGAAATTGATGATGTAATTAAAAACCTAACAACAAAATAAAGCCCAGGTCCTGACAGAATCACTGCTGAATTCTACAAGAAATTTAGAGAAGAGCTAATGCCACTATTCCTCAAACGCTTTAACGAAATTGAAAGGGAAGCAATATGCCCAAACTCATTCCTAGAAGCAAGCATTACCCTGATATGAAATCCAGAGAAAGATTCAACCAAAAAAGAGAACTTGAGACCAATAACTTTCATGAACATGGATACAGGTATTTTCAATATGATACTGGCAAACAGAATGCAACAAGTCATCAAGAAGATTACATACTATAACAAAGTAGGATTCATCCCAGGGGTGCAAGGATAGTTCAATATATACAAGTCAACAGATGTAATACATCATATCAACAGAACCAAAGACAAAAACCACATGATCATCTCAATAGACACAGAAAAATCATCTGACAAAGCCCAACACTCATTCATGATTTAAAAAAAAAACCCACAGAAAATTGCAACAGATGGTCTTTATCTCAATCTGATAAAAGTCTTCTGTGATGAACCAGCAGCCAATATTATACTAAATGAACAAAGACTGAAAGCTTTCACTCTAAAATCAGGAACAAAACAAGAATGTCCATTATCATCATGCCTATTTGTTATAGTTCAGGAAACATTATCCAAGGCAATAAGACATGAGTAAGAAATAAAATGAATAATGATATGAAAAGAAAAGGTCAAGTTACAATTATTTGTGGATGACATGACACTACATAGAAGTTCTCATAAACTCCACCAAAGGACTTCTAGATTTAACAACGAAATTCAGTAGCATAGCGGGATACAAAGTCAATACTCAAAAATCAATAGCATTTCAATAACAAACTCACAGAGAGAAAAATTAGGGGAACCATACTTTTAAAAATCACAACAAAAAATGAAATACTTAGAAATCAATCTAATGAAGGAAGTGAAAGACCTTTACATTGATAATTACAGTAACCTGAAAAAACAGATTGAAGAGGATATCAGAAAATAGAAAGATATTACTTGTTCTTGGATAGGTGTAACAAACATAGTGAAACTGGTCATACTTCCAAAACTGCTATACAGAGTTAATGCAATCCCTATTAAAATACCAATTGCATACCTCACAGAACCAAAGAAAATAATCCTAAAATTTATTCAGAACTGGAAGAGACCTAGAATAGTAAAAATAATTCTGACAACAAAGGCAAGGCAGGGCACATCACCCCCAACTTGAAATTATCCTACTAAGCTACCAGGATAAAAACAGCATGATAATGGCAAAAAACAAAACAAACAAACAAAAAAAACAGTCCTGAGGATCAATGGAACAGATTAGAAGGTCCAGGATCAACTCCAAATACACTCAACCAACTTATTTTTGACAAAGTGGCCAAAAACCTTCCCTCAAAAAAGACAGCTTCTTTAATAAAAACTAGCTTTTTATTAAAGTGAGAAAACTGGCTTCCCACATGCTGAAGATTAAACCTAGACCTAGATCTCTCACTGTGCACTAAACTAAAATTGAAAGGTGTCAAAGATCTAAATATTAAAACAGTAGCACTAAATCTACTGAAAGATAGAATAGCTAGAACTTTTGAAGTTATAGGTTGGGGAAGACCCCAGTCACACGCTCACAATATTACAAAGTTTCAACAACTGGAATCTCATCATATTAAAAAATTTTCACATAGCAAAACCAACCACAGTGTGGGAAAGATTTTTGCCAAATATTCCTCAGGAAAAGGACTAATACCTAAAATACATAAAGAGATAAAAATATCAGTCACACCAATTTTAAATACCCAATCCAAAAATGGGTATCTGAAATGAATAGATGCTTCTCAGATGAAGAATTACAAAGTAACAAATAAACACCTAAAAAAAGTTACTAAAATAAACACCTAAAAAACATCCTTTGAGAGATTCAAATTAAAACAACACTGAGGTTTATCTCACTCCAGAAAGAAGGCATATCAGGAAATCAATCAATGATGAATGTTGAAAAGTCCATGGGGAAAAAGGAATCCTTCTCTGCCATTGGTGGGAATGCACATAAGTATAACCATTATGAAAATCAGTATGAAGTTTCCTCAAAAAATTAGAACTACAGGTTCCACTTGACTTAGCTATTTCCCTTCTTGGTATCTTCCTGAAAGAATTAAAAACATCATACCACAGTGATATATTCACATTGATATTTGTAGTGGCACAGTTTGTAATAGCCAAATCTTGGAAACAGCCATAATGCCCATCAACCAAAAGGTAAATAAGAAATATGTGGTTATTTTATACAATGGAATACTACTTAGCCATAAAGAAGGATAAACTTGAGATATTTTTAGGAAAATTGATGGACTTTGAAGCCATACTTCTAAGTGAAATAAATCAGATACACACGTTTAGATATCACATTGCTTCTCTTGTGTTAGAAACCAAAAAGCTATATATTCATCACTGATCATTCAAAAATAATTGTTGCATCACTACTATAATCCAGGTCACTCTACATTCAAACCTTAAGCTCTTTGAGGTACTGATCCCTAGTAAATATTTGTAAAATCTGAGAATTCAGTAATTCCCTTGCTGTGATACTGCTATTCCAAAACACATTATGATGAGTATATGAATATGTAATTAGAAACAATCAGTTAAGAATGGTGGTCTGACAAAAGACTTCTATCTAGAACATACAAAGAATTGAAAAATATTAGATGCCCCAAATTCAAAGACCCAATCCAAAAATGGGAATCTGAGATGAATACACATTTCTCAGCTGAAGAAACATAAAGAGCAAATAAATATATGAAAAAATATTCAACATTATTGGTCACTGAGACATGTGAATTAAAACAACACTGCAATTCCATCTCATCCCAGAAAGAATGGTTGTCATAAAAAAGATCAACCAATAACAAATGCTGGTGGGGATGTGGCTGAAAACGAACTCTTCTCCACTATTGATGGGAGTGCAGACTAGTGCAACCCTTGTGGAAATCAGTGTGGAGACTCCTTAAAAAGATTAGAATTAGAGTTTCCATTCACCCCAGCTATTCTTCTTCTGAGAATCTTTCCAGAAGATAACATCATACCACAGTAATATATGTGCACTTGTGTTTGTAGCAGCATAATTTGTAATAACTAAATCTTGGAAGCAACCCAAATACCCATCAACCAAGGAATGGATAAAAAAAATGTGGATTTTTTTAATATAATGGAGCATTACTCAGCCATAAAGAAGAATAAACTGGAGACATTTATAGGTAAATGGATGCAACTCGAGACCATACTCATAAGTGAAATAAATCAGACCCATATGTGTAAACACTGTATTGTCTCACTAGTGTGAGAAACTGAATGAGTAAATAAGCTCCAAAATGAACAATAGATATTGTGAATTGGGGAGAAGCTATTTAAAAGAAAAGACAAACTTTGATGGGGAAAAAGGGAACGGAAGAAAGGTAAAAAGAAAAAAATATATTTATGCATGATATATTTACGATAGTTAGACAGCCAGTGTCTTTTAGTTCATTAAAAAGAAAGGTTTGTATTAGTATTGTTTGGGCAAGATATCATGCCTATATCTTGCACTCTAAATAACTACTATGAAGACAACAATATACAATGTATTAATTACTGTAACTCTCCTGCTAACCTGTTTTGAAACTCTGTTTTACTTGGGTTTATTTTTTCTCTTTAAAATAAAAAAATAGAAAAAAATGTAGACTAGCTATTGGGGAATAGGAAGAAAATGTTCAAATGGGAAGGGAAACAAGAGAAGGGGGAGGGAATAGGAAAGAATGGAAAAAGAAAAAAGAGAGAATAACAGGGAAAAAATGGAAACAAAGTTTTTGTGAATAAGGAGGAGAAGAGGAGATGAAGGGAGCAGAGAGGGTTGGGGAAAAAGAAGACTCGATGTATTATGTACAGGTACAAATTCCCTGTGATGAATGTGATCATTATGTATATCAAAAATGTACCAATAAAATTAATTTAAAAAGGAAGTGATCTTCTTATAAACAAAACGCTGATTCATATTTTAAAATATCCATGTGGTATAAACACTATGAGACTGGAACTGTTGTAAGGACAATTTAGAGGGACATAGGCGGAAAAACACAGGGTAAGACCTGGGTGACTGATGATTGTAAAATTACTACGTGGCTACTGCATACCGTTTGCCTGAGAAAGTTCACCCTTATGGAACTATCACATGTGTTTACTGTTCACCTGAGGAACCCCTAGCCACACTGTCCTTTCCCCAGAAACAAAGGCCAAGACCTTGATTGGCCTAGGTTGCACCAATCAGTGAACCAGTTATTGCTAACACTAGCTTACCCCTGTAAGTATGGAGTATGGCCCAAATGCAGAGGGTAACTCGAGTGAGCTTTCCTACTTTCCAGACTCTGCGGTTAAGGTAACTTTCTTCCTGCATTCGCCACAACATAAATAAACTTTAATTTTGCATCCCATCAGTCCTAACTGCCTCATTTTCCACTAGGGGCAGTGGCTCTGAGCCAGTCTCACCCTACTTCTTCATTCTTCACAAGATTGAGGGTGAAGGACCCAGAGAAAGCAGAGGGGTTGTCACGGGGCACTCCCCCGGCCTCCTCCCCTGGTGTGATCCAGGAAAAGACCACCAAAGACCCTTGGGCATGATTGGTACACCCAGCCTAAATGGGAGTGAACATGGGAGGCCACTCCGGCCTCTGCTCAGCTCACTGTCTAGAGATACCTCTACCACACTCTAGCAGTTGTGTCTGGTCCTGGACCCTCAGACGAACGCGTGCCGGTGGAGGGAAAGAATGGAGACCCAGACCCACCCAATTAAGAGACAAACTCCACCAAGCTCAGTGCAGCCCCCGAAACGCTGTTCCTCCTGAATAATCATGGGAGAGGACAAAGAACTCCTCAAAATTTTACTTATGCTGAGTTGGGAGATATATATATTAAAATATATATATTAAAATATATATTAAAAAAAAAGAGGACCTACGGAGTTTTACAAACACTCTTGACCAACATTTTTGATCTTTTGATAGACTCACCCATTTCTTTGATTTAACTTGGGAAGATGTGTTGCTTTTGTTGGTTTGTTGGTTTGTTTGTTTTGGTGTTTTGAGACAGGTCTCACTGTGTAGTTCAGACTGGCTTTGAATTTCCTATGTAATGCAGGCTGCCCTTGAATTCACCACAATCGTCCTGCCTCAGTCTCCCAAGTGCTGGGATTACGGGAGTGTGCCACCATTCCCAGCTCAGATGTGATGTTTTTGTTTACTGAGACCCTCACCAAGGGTGAACAGGATCAAAATCCTATAAGCAGCAGTTTAAGTGGGCAATGTGTATCGTAAGGTTGATAAAAATGACCCAGCAGAAAAAGCATTTGTCCCATAGGGAAAGACGTAGTTCTCTCTGAAAATCCTGACCGGCTACTCAATGAGTGCAGAGGGCACACAGTAAGAATATACTTTGTCTTTTGCATTAAGGAAGGATTCAGGAAAAGACGAATCAAACCAGTTAATTATAATAAACTAGTCAAAGTTACCAAGAAAAAGAAAACCCCCAGCAGTTCTTTATGAAAAGACTTAAAGAGGCAGTGATTAAATACACCCTGATGAATCCTGAGAGTACTGCAGGGAAGATAGTTCCGAAGATAAACTTTAGACCCAGTGGGTTCCCCAATATCAAAAGAAAGCTCAATAGCTAACCCAGAAAAAGAAGGGCTTGATGTAGATGCCCTGTTAAGAGAGCCTGCCAAACTCTTTTATTAGAGGAATCAAAAAGTTCAGTAGGAGAAACAGGTCTGACATAAGCAACTGATAGCAGTCCTTTTGGGCCACCCCAAGGGATCCAGAGGAGGGATCCAGAGACAAATCTTGTGGGTTCTGGTTTCTGGAAAATCTGTCTGTGTCATAGACAGTGACTCTGTAAGGTATTAAGCATAATCCAAGGGAAACTCTCACTTGTCAACACGTGCAAAATTCCATTGTCATCCAGAGGGAGGTTTCCATACAGCTAGCAAGATAAGAAAAACATGATCCCAGATCCTAATTCTGCAAAAAGTTATGACCAATAGACTCTCAGATCCAGGGTGAGTTATATCATTATCATGAACATGCTTCTCAGATACATGAGAATCTTTCAAGTATGACACCAAGATTAAAAAAAAATCTCTCAGATACAGAGATTTTTACCTATTCCTGTGGATAGTCCTAAAATTCTTCCAAAACACATTACAGAATGAAAGGACTGTATCATTGCTTACATACAGGCTGTTCCAAAGTGTTACCTAACTGAAGACAGAGAGTCAATGCTGAATTTACTTTTCTTCACAAACAAGAAAAGAAAGTCAATGAAATGGATAGGGTGGCTTTATTTGGCTATGATAAAAGTATGCACCTATCCTAGTGAATGATAGGATTGACGCATGCAGACAACATGCCACACCGTAGACCAACTACTCTTGTCTAGAACCTCAGAAGTTTAAGACAGAATTACTCATAGGCCTTTTCTAGACAGCTATTTCTGGAATAAACAAAACTGACTTTGAAGCTGTCATTGTCAAAAAGATAGTTCACAAGGCAAACAAAATAAATTAGTCCTCCAAGACTCTGGTTGTTCTATTTGAAATGATCTTGACAAGGAAAATCTAGAAAATACAAAGAGGAACCTGTGTGGTACATTTTTACTCCTGTCCCAATGTAGCACCAAATATTGTACTTTCAATTATTATTTTCTGATATGTCTCCTTGTTGTTTTGTTAAGCTTCACTATATATGTATACAAATATACAGATTTATGATGATATATAGTGCTTTATATTTGGGGAGGGGAGGGAGGAGAAGGGCAAACTTTGTTTTATTCCTAGATATCAAGAACTCACATATGAAATTTATTAATGATGAGTTCTACCTTGACACTAAAGGAACCCACGAAATTGTGTTTTCATCTACTGACTCCAACAGTTCATCCAATGTATTCACCTCCTACTTGACCCTTATCAAACCACAGTATTTCTCCTGTCCCATAAATAGTCAAACTAAGGGAATCATCTTATTCATCTCTGCTTGCTCCACAGTGCCTAGCCTATGGCTCTGTAACCCTGGAGTCTACATCTTCCCCTCTTAGGTTCCCCTGCCGCTGCTCATCTGTGTAGTCACCTGGGTTTCCAATGTTTTTGGCATTGCAGAAAGGAATCTATGTGCAGGCTGGTTCAAGGCATGGGGTGGAACTGATTCCCCACTGAAATGATGAGGGAACTGGCCAGTAAATCCCTAGTGTAGACAGAGTGATGTGGCTGCAAATATGCAGTCTACAACTAGGCTGCTGATTTTACCTCTTGAGGACTAAAGGAAGCACCGTAATAATTTCATTTAATAATGATAATGACTGCTTAACTGGCACAGCTGGCTCAGGTGGGTCTCTTTGAGTTTGGGTATACAAATTAGATGTTGATTCCAGGCAATGGAACACTATTAAAACTCAGCGAGTGGAGATGGAGGTACTGTCCAGCAAAGCCCGTCTTTCTGTTTTCTTTCTGCTCCTCCTCAGTAGCACCTTCCTGCCCTTCCCAAACTCTTATTATGCCTCCCACCCTAAAGATCTCATTCAATTTTTTTCTTACATGAGAACCCAATGTGCCCCTCCCCAACACAATAGAAACACGTAATGTGTTTATCTTTTTCTAAAATAAAGAGCACATATTTTAGAAACATTGGCCAGTGTACACACTCCCATGGGTAACAGAGATCCTTTATTATGCCATTTAATGCTAGGGTTAATTTCCATTTAACTGTAGGGATTCTTCTAAATCCTTCAGGAGCAAAACCTTGAGTATTTTCCATTCACATGGAAACATAAGACGAAGTGATGTTCACAAGAAACACAAACTCAGTGTATGTGTTCAGTGCAAGACTCAAGAACGGCATCGCGGAAATTTTGGGTCTAATGAGAGAGTTAAGAGAACTATGCAAGGTTAGGCATGCTACACTCCAGGACATTTAAGCAGTAACAAAAAGCAAAAACTGTTGCACCTGGAAGGCAATGAAATAAAGACAATCGATGTGTTCTGTTCTTGGAAAAAGAACCAGGTTGCTGCTGTTCAAGTAGAAAGCGGGTATTAACAGAGGCCTGGCACAAACATCAAAGATGAAAGAGATTCAGAACCATCAATCACGTGCACAGACTAAGCCTAAAAATACTGTCCCGGCCTCCTAAAGCTAAAACCAAGTACAGGAGCGACCCCTAGTGTTCCAGTGTGTCGATGCCGCCGAGGTCTGAGCTCGCTTTCCTCCTGGACCTCAAGCTTCAAGATCCTCTGCCTCTGCAGGTGGGTGGATTTGGCTCTGCGTGCACAGAAACACACAGGGCTGAGTTAGAAAATAAAGCCGCGTGCGAGTCGTGGTGGTGCACGCCTTTAATCCCAGAACTGGGGAGGCTGAGGTAGAAGGAGTGTTGTGAGTTCGAGGCCGGCTTGGGCTACAACGCAAGCACAAGGCCGGCCTGAGCTACATCGTGTGACCCTGCCTCAAAAACCTAGGGCTGGGAGTTTGGCTCAGTGGCTTAAGCAGGTGTGAAATTGTGAGTTCAATCCCCAATGCTGCAAAAAATAAATAAATAAATCAAATAAAGCTGCACAGATGAATTTAACCTATTCAGTTCCAGAGCCTACCTTTTGTATGTGTGCGTGTGTGTGTGTGTGTGTGTGTGTGTGGTTTTTTGAGACAGGGCCTCACTATGCAGTTCAGGTTGGCCTTGAGCTCACTTTGTAGTGCATGCTGGTCTCAAACTCCCGATGATCCTCCTGCCTCAGCCTCCTGAGTGCTGGGATTACAGGCATGAGCCACTATGCCTACAAACCTATTCTTTTTTAAATACAGGGAAAAGCGATTCGGAAGAGCAAATAAGAGGAAAGAGTAGGGGTGCAAAGGTAGATCGATATGCACAAAAAATAAGTATTGAATCCAAAATGTGACACTACAGGGCCGGAGAGGAAGGGGGAAACGGGGGTGAAAATGGTAAAAGTATGTTACGGGCACACAGAGATCTGCAAAAGGAAACTCAATCTGTATAACCAATAAAACCTCAAAAACTAAATTGAGAAAACAAAAAAGTGTATTTTAAAAAAGAAAACACTGTTTTTTGTTTTTCAAATAAAAAAAGAAAAGAAAGAAAACACTAGACAAGAGAACGCGAAGGACTGGAGTCCAGAGCGCCTGCCCTCATTGGCCCTAAGCCTTTTCTCTTTACAGACCACTTCCCTTAGCGAAGCAGTTCTCCCAAACTGGCCTGAAAGGAATATAACAATGAAGGCCTGATAAAATATGCAGGTATGCAGTATATTTCTGCTTCCTCTCTTCCCTCCCTCAGCAGGCAGCGTTATAAACCTAGGGGTCATTTCATTGGGAAAATCACCACTGTATTTTCGCTTTCAGGTCCCTCATGGGGGCTGCTAGGGCCACTTTACACCCCTCTACTGCTGTTGTAAAGGAAGCTTACAAGGTGAGACGGCCCTGAAACTACAAGCCCTGCTGCAGGTGGATTGCTTTCTGGGCAACTGAGAATAGAAACCACCAGTGACTCAGTGTTTTACACCAACATAGAACTCCGGATTCAAGATGTAGCAAGTATGACCTCAGATTCCCACAGCCGTCCTGCCCTTCAGGCATTAGTAGTAAACGGAAATTGTAAGGGACTGCAACTCAGAGGATGTGAATAATTTACCTAAACAGCTGAGCTAGCACTCTCTCTTTCTCTCTCTTTCAGTTTATTAACACATATGTGTAGTACATAAGGTTCACATTTCTTTTAGGAAGTTGATACATACACATAACACATTTTAGTTCCTTAATTTCTTTTTCATCCTCTTTCCCTCCCCTCTCTCCGCTCTCCATGTTTGCAATACTTAATATTTACATTCCTTGTTTGGAGTTGGTACATGTACATGACCCATCCCAATCCTTTTATTCATCCCCTATCCCTTCCCTTCTTCCTCACGCCCTCCATCTTTCATTTATGTATTTAATTTTTCTTTTTTTCTTTTTTTTTTTTTTTGAGAGAGAGGGTCTCACTGTGCAGTTTAGGCTGGCCTTGAACTTGCTAAGTAGTCCAGGCTGGTCCCCAACTCAGAATCATAGCCCAGCCTCAGCCTCTGGAGTGCTGGGATTACAGGTCTGCTTTATTCCTCCATCTCCTGAGATCTTTCCTGCTTGAGAACGATCTAGCTTCCTACTTCCTGTTGTCTTTCTTCTATTTTATTCTTTGTTTTTACTCTGGGTTTTCTGTAGCCCAGGGAAACAGGAGTGATCAGGCTGTAGTTTCTTAGGTCATTTTGACCTAGTGCTCAGTTTGCTGCAGACTCCCTAAAGCAGAAAAACAATGAGTAATCTTAGGAAATACCTTCTGTCGGCAGTTCTGACCTGGCAGTGTATAACATAAATGACAGGCCTCCAAAACACATTCTGTGTTGGTGCTTTTTTGTTACTGTCTTGGTTACTTTTCTCTCATTGCTGAGACAAAATACTTGGCTCTCACAATGAAGGAAGGAAAGGTTTATTTATCTTACAGTTTTGGAGGTTTCAGTCCATACTCAGTTGGCTCCAAGGCAGGGTGGCATGGCTGAGGGGCAGCCATTCATGACAGCTGCAAACAGAAGAGCGAAAGGGCAAAAGAGGAAAAAGCACTCCTCCTTCCAGCCCTTACATTGTATGTCGGCTTTGCCCCTGGGCAGGTGCAGCACTCACACCACCAACCCCAGTGCTAGACTATGAGCCAATCACAAATGCTAGATTCAGCCTCATCCATGAGTACATGAGGCTTGGGGGGGCCATCTGAACACAAGCAATAACAGTTACCCATGCAAAGTCAGGGATGGTGGTATATGCCTGGGATTCCAGCACTCTAGGAGGCTAAGACAAAAAGGATTGCAAGTTCAAGTTCATTTGATTTTCTCTTCTTAGTGAACAGTGTTTCTCTCTCTTAGTTATTAAACTAATTCCACTTGACTTCTAAACCTCCAAAGCAGTACATATTCAGGATCTATCAAACACTGTTTTGACATTTTTTTAAATCTTATTAGCATTTATTTTTAATATTGATTTTCAAAGAGGTCAATTATTACACTCATGTCCTTTGTGGCAGTAAGTCACTTTTCTGGGTCACTTCCCTGAACATCCTGTTTTCCGGCCCCCTCAGTATCATTTACCCACATCCTTATATTCATTGTCTACCTATTCATGTGCAACAGATTGCCCCAGTTATAGTGGATCATCTTTTAAGTCACTTCCAGCTCTGATCTCAATTTCCCAACTCAAATTATTTTAAATGGACTGGTCTTCTACGGAACTGCTGTCACTTGGCATGAGTTCCCCCCACCCCACTCCCCAAACTGCACAGAATCCTACAAAGCCCAGACTGGAAGCCTTGTCCATTTCAAGACACATCCCAAACACAGCCAATCTGCAAGGTAAATGCTGACAACCACATCACTTTCCTGTACTACAGATACATGTCAGGTCAGAACCAGCCTTTCTTGGCAATGTTCCATATACTTTTCTGAATAAAAAAAAAAAAAAACAGATAGACAGACATTAGGCACACTCTCTCACACAAAAGGACAACCCGAAGCAACTGAAAAGGAAAAGAATACCCAAAGGTCCTGTCAGCCAAACCCACTAAGTTCAACCTGGAAACCAATGGAGATGTTGATGAGGTAATTTCTTGCAGCAACCACACATCCAACAGCAGTCACACAAAACCCTAAAACCTATTAAGATATTTTTCCTGTTATTCAATAAACCCTGTTGTTTGAATGCAGGTCATTAGATGAATTAATGTCATCTTCTTTCCATTTTCTACTGTTATCACTGTGCAACCTCAGAAAAGTTAAATTACCAAAATGCAACCTCAGACTTTCAGCCCATGCAGAACAAGTCCAGGAGACAATGAGATAAAGGAGAATGGAAAATACACACCTGACATTTCTGAAATGGTACCAACTGAAGTAAAGAAACAAATCTATGGGACTATAGAGGAAAACAGATCAGAAATAATGTCTCAGGTAAAAAAAAAAAAAACAGAAGTGCCAACATCTATAAAGAAATTGCTCAGCAAATCTAGAGTAGAGATAGAGAAAAGTAAAATAGATGATGATACAAAGAGGATGGAAACCATGACGGATCAACATAGGAAAGAAATAGAATGCATGAAACAAATTCAAAGAGATATCCAAGAAATTAAAAACTCCATTGAAAACTGGCAAAACTACTTAAATGAAACTGAAGACAGATTTTCAGACTTTGAAGACAGAGTCTCAGCTAGTGATCATGAAAGAAAAGACCTCTTGAAAATAACAAAAGGTCAGGAAATAGCAATTTGACAGCTGCAAAATGATGCAAAGAAAAATAATATAAGAATAATTTGCATCAATGAAAATGCAGGAGTCCACACAAATCTCCAAATTTTATAATAAGAAAATCACAGCATGCTTTTCTATTCTTCCCAATATTGTTAAAAATCTTTTTTTTCCCCCATGCTGGCAATTGAAACCAGACCTTCACATCCCCTTGGCAGGCACCCTAACTCTGAGCTACATCTCCAGCCCAACATCCCCCTTTTTAATACCTTATTCCAAGGTCTAGGATTTTTTTCCACATTAGCTAAGTAGCCTGTTTCTCAGAGAAGAATCTGAAACTTCAGTCAAACATTGTGGACCAACATAACTGGGCTCAATATATTGCAAAATAACACTTTAAATTGTTCATTCAGATGTTAGACAAAATTCTCTTAATCGACATACTGTAACATTTTCTTCTGCTAAAAACTAAATTGTATACCCTTATAAATGTCTTTTGCATAGATGATTTTAGTTTCATTATCATGAATGCAAGCCCCCTCTTGGCTTGTTCAGTTGGCTATAATCATTGGTTTTTCTACTTGCCTTTCACTGCTTGTCCACACTTACAAAGGAAACCCTCTTCTAGGTTGAAGACCTTTGCATCCCATACTACCCAAGATTTATTCGAATATATCTTTGTTACCCTGCAACATACTTCAGCAATGCCTCCTCTGTGAGTAAGTCCCCACTTTTTGAGTAAGAAATGTGCATTGGATAGACAGGATCAGGGCTGCACAGCTGTATTATGATTATTACTAAAAAGAAGATAACCTCCAAGAGCCTGCTTGGGCTGTTTCAAAAGCAGAGCTATTTCAAACATTCAAAAATCATGAATTTAGTCTAGTCCTTATTTTACTAGAGCCTCTCTTACTGTGCTCCACCATGAAATCTCAATTTAACTTTGCTGTCCTTTCTTTTTTAATACCAGATTTGTCATATGAATTGTCATGTAGTCTATAGTCTGCTAACATGTTGTCCAAAATTGCTACTATAATGTGTAATATTTTAGTAAACCATTTGATATTTCAAGACTTTTAAATTTATTTCTCCTACTTAACTTTTATAGTAGCAGATCCTTTATTTGAAGTTTAGGGTTGCTTTTTTACCAGGTCACCTTTATCGAAAATTCTCCTTCAAAATAATTAACTCATATCTAATAATCAATGAATCGTTATTACCTTTTTGCTGAATTACCCACAAATAATTATGCAGTAGTGTATAATGTCTTTAACTAGAAACATGAACTAAAAATATCTAATTTAAGGAATAGGTTCTATACAAAAAGTTCCATGCATTCTCCCTCTTCCCATCAATACAAAGCATGTCACTAAATACTTTTAAAACATAAAAAGACAAAACTAAACAAAGAAATAATTTAGAATTTTCTATGAGACCAGATATGCAATGGAACCACCAGAGTATACAAGGCATGAAAACAGGCCTGCAAGATGCAGGCAGTGATTTCTAACATTTCAACTCATGAAAGACAATAGGACTGTCTTAGTTACTTTTTTCTTGTTGTTGAGACAAAACACCTGAAGCCCAAAATTAGGGAAGGAATGATTTATTTCTTACAGTTCTTGGAGGTTTCAGTCCATACTCAGCGGGTTCCAAGACAGTATAGCATGGCGGGGGGTAGGGGGGCAGCTGTTCATGGCAGCCACAAAACAGCAAGGCATGAACTCATCAAGAGAGAGAAAACACGCCTTCTTCCCACCCTTACATTGTATGTCAGCTCCACCCCGGGCAGGTGCAGTGCTCACACCACCAATCCCAGCGCTAGACAACAACCAATCACAAACTCCAGACTCAGCCCCACCCATGAATACATGAGACTTAAGTGGTAGACATCCAACCACACTATAAAAAGGACAAATGTCAAATAGTACATGGAAGAAGACAAGTTCCAAGATCTTTGTGAGGAAAGAGGTTGTAAAAAAGACTGTTTTTCCAGGCAGATGGGCTAAAAAGAGCCAGGACCACTTTCCAGAGCACAAACTGATAGAAGCCACCTGCCTGGTAAGAAAGAAATAAGACAAGCACATCACAGTGCAATGGTCAAGCCAGGCAGTGGCTGTGGAAAGCATTTCTCGTATCTTGCGGGATTGGAGTTGCAAACTCTCATAGAAAAACTGATTCCATACCCTTCAAATAGTGGAGGAAGTAGTAACTACCCAAAAGGAGGGTAGAATGACAGGACAGAAAATGCCTAATGTTTAAGGACACAGAGAAAGTAAATGCTATAGAATATGGACCACAAGAAACTCAACAGAGAAAAATTCATTCCTATGAAGATAATGTGAGAGAAATACTTAAAAAAATAAAAAACAAGTTCTTTAAGATCTTAAAGAAGGACTGGGAATGTAGCTCAGTGCTATGATACCAGCCTAGTATACATGAGACCCTGGACTCGAACACTTACTAAAAATAATGCAGAAAGTAGTATCTGCTTTTAAAAATCCAAGTAAAGCAGGTGAATATGTAAAATGATCATGAACATGGGAAAGAGTCAATCAACCAATCAGAATCCAGAAATTTTAAAAATTATTCACATTGGAATTTCATACCCAGAAAGATGAAATAAATAATTACAAAAGAAGGAATAAAAACTAGTAACTTGAAACAGGACTAAGGGGGAAAAAACAGGACTAAGGAATCCACTGTTGTATGGATTAGTGAGCTATGTAAAAAAAAAAGGGGAGAGTATTTAAAAATAAGGACTAGATGAAGAATATTAAAATACATATAAATAAATTATTCTATACACAATGTGTAAGTATGCAAGTCAACAGCAATCAGGGTGGACTATTTCACAAACTGTCTTTCTTTTAAAACATCTACTGCCTGTCTGTCATATCTGTTTGCAGTAAGAATCATGTGCCTATGACTGTGACCAATGTTAGGTGTCTCTCACAGTTAGAGAGTATCCAAGAACCAAATCCACTACTCAGGACATTTCCAGCAAGAAGGTCATTACCTGATATGATCATTTGACCTTACATAACTGAACTGCAAAACAAAGGAATCTCTGTATAAAGTTACTCAGCCTCAGGTATTTTGTTACAGAGATAGAAAACAAACTAATACAATAAATAAACATTGGCCACTTTTTATTTTTAACCAGTTTGTACCATCATGGTGCTACTTTATAAATTTGCCTTCACTTTGATAGTCCTTCAGTAATAATCAGCTTTTCACAAGGAGCAAATGTCATTTTTGTGGGAAGCCATACAAGTATACTAATTCTCTGTCAAACACTGTAGACCTTCATTCACTCTCTTGTCAAAACTCACTCTACCAGTATTTTTCTGCTCTTAGATTGTTGAGGGTAAGCCCCACTTTCAGTTCCTTTTTTTTTAATCCCCAAGGTTTGGTTGATTCCTCTACTGAAAACTGCATCTTTTGTGGATGTCTTGCCCTTGGGCACAATGTAGCCACGCCTGTTCCTATACTTC